>CM076575.1:262900138-263064526 GCA_034641835.2 Pinus albicaulis | reverse complement strand
ACAATAACTATAACAACAAATTGCCCAATCTAAAACTCAACTTCAGGACAATTTGTTAGAACATGAAGATATTTGTGGTTTGACTTATGCAAATTAATTTGCCGTTACTTGTAGGTGGTTGCCTTCTTGTATTTCTTGTCGACTGTCAGTAGTTGGTTTGACCTCATCACACTTCTGTACATCAGTAAGTTTGGATAATCCATTAATTCTGAACTTTATGTAAGCACTTGCTTCTCTCCTATCTAACTTGTTTTCTTGGTTGGTGGGTTCTTTGTCAGTCTATTAGCTTGTTTTATTGGTTAACATGTATTGTTTTGCATACCTCCCACAGTTGTCCTGGCTGTCATCACAGTTCCTGCTCTGTACAACAATTATGAGGATCATGTAGATAGATATGCTTCAATTGTTGAGCAGGAATTCATAAAGCATTACAAGAAATTCGATGAAAGTGTTATTCGCAGGATTCTCCCTCTTCTCTCAGGCGAGAAGAGAAGTGATTAAAAGGAGAAGAAGAAGATGTAGAGACTCCAGTAAATTTAACGCATGACATGCCTTCAAACTGCAATAACAGGATTGGTGCAAATGAATTAAGCTCTTGATCGATTCAGTGGCGAAATAATTATTGTTTATTGCATTCGAGCCTCTACAAATTTGTGATTCTTTTGAAATAATAATAGCTTTCAACTTAGTACATTCAATTTTTCTAGTAAATCAAATAAATTTCTTCATGTATTATATCCTCGGCAGCAGCCGCAAAACTTGAATGCTCGGCCGAACGTTCTATGAAGGTTAAAAACAGTGACAGAATCTGTTCAAATCCGGAAAAGAAATGATAAATTATATAGAAGCTGGACAATTCAACCCAATTGAACATTCAGTTGTTATGGACAAAAATTGCAGTGTGTTACGTTAAATCTATTGGATGATTTTTTTTCAAATCAAGCCATTGTATCAGACAAGCGTGTTTCTCCCAAACATGCTGGTCCGTCCGAAATCCATTTTAACCAACAAACTTGCATTAAGGAAGAAAAAACCCTGAAAACAGTATTGTTCTTCAGAATCCAACTTTATAGTGAAATGACATTATTTACAAACCTACGTTGTTCCACAGCCTGTGCATTTCTGTACAACTTGTTAAGATTTATTTACAGAGGACTTCAGTTGTAATAGGGAATTTCGCACAGAGCCAAAAACAATTCAAGCAGGAGCACGAAAGTCTCGGGAGTAGAGCCAAAACAGTTCAAGCAGGAGCACGAAAGCTCAACAATGGACAAACCCTAGACCACTAGAAAACCCTAACCCCTAAGGAACATCAGCCACTAGAAACCCTAGACCCTAAGGCACATAAGCAAGAAGAGCTAAATTGAACTAGTGCCATGAACAAACAGAAGCAAGAAGAGCTAAATTGAACCAGTGCCATGAACAAACAGAAGCAAGAAGAGCTAAATTGAACCGAAATAGATTAGAAGTGTTCATAAACACATGTTTAAGTGTTGAAAAACACAACAGGGCTGGTAGGAATTATTTTCCTACCGGGAGGTGAATATGCCACGCGAAATGAAGAGGAAAATGTCGATGCAGGAGCCAATTGATAGCCAGAGCCCGCCAAAGTTCGGCAATACCTGTAATAATACCTGCAAAACCCTCAAATATAGCATAAATTAGCCAAAATATGTGTGAAACCCCTCGAAAATGCAAGAAACACAACTGCAAAATGTAAAAACCCTCGAAAATTACTCAACCTTATGGTACTTCAGCAAACCAGTAGAGGGGACGAAGTGGTCAACAACTTCGCGCTGCATTGAGCAGTCGAGGAGGGCAAATTGATAGTCCATGGAGCTAAGCAAACCAGTAGAGGGGACGAAGTGGTCAACAACTCTGCACTGCATTGAGCAGTCGAGGAGGGCAAATTGATAGTCCAGGGAGCCGAACATGTCCACATCAGGGCGTAGGAGAAACATCACCGAAAGCGCCACAAACCAACAAGCCATCCAAACAGCAACAGACACCGCGAGCGTAAGTTAAACAAGGGAAGTGAATGTGCACCAGCGCTGGTGACACAGCGCACAGCCACCGGTAGAGGAGTCCGAGCAACATCCCGCCCCGAACAGAAATGCACAG
Source organism: Pinus albicaulis (assembly GCA_034641835.2). Classification (NCBI taxonomy): domain Eukaryota; kingdom Viridiplantae; phylum Streptophyta; class Pinopsida; order Pinales; family Pinaceae; genus Pinus; species Pinus albicaulis. The sequence goes on along the minus strand of CM076575.1, from coordinate 263,062,405 downwards.
GCTGTGGAATGCTTGGTGCATAACAGGTGGTTTGAAACCCTAAACGTCCAGAACCTGCCCGAATTTAATGTGCTCACCCACCAGAACACGTCAACGCTTCCAAATGGCACTTGTCGTACAACAAATGATGTGTTGACCACGTGGTTTCTTGACGTGGAACGGAGGGCGCCCAAGTATCCTAATTTTATTAAAAATATTTATTTCATAAATTAGTTTTTCCTTGACTTATATTTTTATTGATATTATTTTACTTTTATAAATTAGTTTTTTCTTGATTTATATTTTTATTGATATTATTTTACTTTTAAATAGTTTGGAGAAGTGTTGTTTTTTACTGCTATATCTTTTTGGATACAGTGAATTTACGGAAGCCATAATCAGTGCCAGCACAACTACCAGTTATAATTAATCATGCAGATAATGTTATTTTTTTTAATGTAAAGTAAATGCATACATATTGTAGAAATTAATGTGCATATCCTAAATTACTCATGATAATTACTAAATCATAAGATTAGAATCTAATCTACCAATATGAGGAACTAAATTCATGATCAAGAACAAAAATAGTTAATGTGCATCAATATTCAATACACATATACAGAGATATATATAGGGGAAAGAAATTTCTGAAAACTCCTTACTATCTATATTTCATTAATCAAAGAATCTGGATGAATACAATATACTATGTTCAACCTTGAGCTCAAACTACACCTATATCTTCTCTCCTCTCCCTGACTAAATGACCTTGGCCAATACTTAGCCAAAATTTTCAGCTTTCAAACTCCTATTTCCTTGTGTTGTTCCTCAATGAATTAAACCTTATTATTTAGGAAATTCCTCAATCTGGATTGCGCAATTCCATTAGGTCCTTCTCTGACTACATGCATGACATGTACAACTTGGAATCATTTACAACTGATAGTACACTGCCCTTGAATTCCAATCTCAACTAGGTAACTCAAATTATGTGCATGCACGAGTTAATTTAGGTTGATTGATCAATTAACTAGTTAAAAACTAAATTTACACCCCACTACTCGATCTCCCACTAGTTCCTCCAACAGTTAGAACTAGTTTAATTGACCATAACTCAATTTAACTGAATTAAATTGTTACAATTGAAATTAACTCAACCTAGACTCCTAAAATTTAAGAATCACTATAAATAACTCAACTTCATGCTCCCAACTCTAATTAACTAAGCCTATTGATGTGGAATTTTGATTTTATCTTAATTTAATCAAAGGCATAATTAAATTAGGAATTTCTTGCTGCATTTTCAACACTCCCTCACAATAAGAAAAGGATTATCATATACCTCAATCCTACCTCTATGGAACTCAAATTTTCCACTTGAAAAAGCTTTTGTCAAAATATATGCATCTTGTTCCTCTTTAGGAATGTATTCCAACACATGATACACCTCTACACACAATATCGTAGATGGTGGTACCAGATATCAATGCCCTTGGATCGATTGTGAAAATTTGGATTCTCAAGGAGTTTGATACAACTCTGATTGTCACAGTAAATCATGGTAGGATCCATCATCTCACCAAATAACCCAACATTAATCTTTCTCATCTAGATAGCTTCATAATTTGCTTGATTGGTAGCCATGTACTATACTTCTATTGAGCTGAGTGAAATTGATCTCTACTTCCTATTGTACCAAGAAATTGTTTTCGAACTGACACTGAAAATTCCTCTTGAAGTGCTATTCCTATCTGATGGACTTCCTACCCAATCTACATCCCTGCAGCTTCACTCCCTTTGTATTTTTATACCAAATTCCAAACTTAGTGGTTCCTCTAAGGTACCATAGTACATGTTTAGTAACCCTCCAATATAATTGGTTTGTCGAACCATATCTTGGATCAACTACTTCATTGCATAACACATGTATGGTTGTGTGTTCACCAAACACATTAGAGAACCCAATAACTTCATGTACATGGTAGCATCCACTTCCTCACCCGAAGTGGCATCCTCTTTCCTCTAGTTGGTCGCTAGAGGAGTCTCCATGTGTTTGCATATGCCCATGTGGAACTTATGAAGTATCTCATTGGTATACTTTCCCTAAGAGACAAACAATTCCCCTTCTCTCTTCCATACTTGCAAACCAAGGAAATAGGTCATCAAACCCATGTCCTTCATTTTGAACTCTCTTGCAAGGTCCTCCTTGCAATACTTGATAAGTTGTTCATCACCGGTAAAAATAAATTCATCAACATATAAAACTATAATCAACAATTTACTTTATACTAGAATGTGGTGAAGCCCAAACTGGTGACGTAGCTATCGATCCTGGTGTACCAAGCCCGGGGTGCTTGCTATTGTACTGGGAAAAAATCAAACAAGAAGAAACAGAAACTGAATGAAAACTTAATGTAAAATACACCAAATATAAACACGGGAATTTACTTGGTAAAACCTTGACAGGGTGTCAAGGAAACCTCCACAGGGCAATGGATTGGAAACTCTATTAATCAAAAATTATTCTCCTCATCTTACAAGCCTCTCGGGCCATCCAAATTAACCTGGGCTATTTCGTCATTCTAACTTCATTTCGTTATACAAACAACTAACAAGTAATAAGTAAATTTTCCCAAAATTACATTATTTACATTTTTTGTCATATTTCAACAAACTCCACCTTGACAACAATTTTCCTAATCCCTTGCCCATGCCCATTCATCATCTCTTCTACAAGCCAAGAGAAGCGAGACACCATCTCAGCTTCTCTACTGTAACTGGATTCGTGAATATATTTGCATGATTTTACTGTGTATGGACCTTCTTAAGAACTACTTTGCAGCCCTCGATTACATGTGTCACAAAGTGATACCTTACATCGATGTGCTTGGTCTTGCTATGATAGGTTGGATTTGTAGCCAAATGAATAGCACTCTGGCTGTCACATAAAACATTCACTTTCTCCTGTGTCCTTCCAATCTCATCAAGCAGACCTTTTAAGCAGATTTCCTCTTTACAGGCATCTGAAGCAGCTATATACTCTGCTTCAGTAGTGGACAAAGCAACTGTCTCTTAAAGCTTTGACATCCAGTTAATTTCTCCACCTACAAGAGCAAAAACATAACCTGTAGTAGACCTCCTTTTTTCCAAAACACCTGCATAATCAACATCCACATATCCGCAGACTGAACCTTCATGACTATCAAAGCTGATGCAATGGTCACTTGTGCCTCTCAAATACTGAAGCACCCATTTCACTTCTCCCCAATGTTATTCTCCTGGATTTGCCATGAACCTATTGACAACTCCAATTGCATGTGAAATGTCAGGTCTTGTAGATACCATCGCATACATTAAGTTGCCTACCGCATTTTCATATGGTACACGAGACATATACTTCTTTTCTTCATTAGTTCCAGGACTTAAATCTGAAGAAAGGTTAAAATGAGAAGCTAATGGAACATTAACAGGTTTCACATTGTTCATACTGAAATTTTCAAGTACTCTCTCCGCATACTTTTGTTGTGATTACCAAAGCTTACCATTCTTCCTGTCTCTATGTATCTCCATGCCCAAGGTATGTTTTTCCGCTCCAAGCTCCTTCATATCAAACATCCTAGAAAGATGAGCCTTTAACCTGTTGATTTCTTCCATGCTTTTGCTTGCAATAAGCATATCGTCAACATACAACACCAAGATAATGAATATGCCATTGAAACTTTTGAAGTATACACAATGATCAAACTCACTTCTAATAAAATTTTGGCTCACCATGAAGGAATCAAACTTCTTGTACCATGGCCTGGGCAACTGCCTCAGGCCATACAATGATTTCCTGAGCTTACAAACTAATATTCTGCTACGACCTTGTACAAAACCTTCTAGATGATCCACATATATATTTTCATCCAAATCACCATGAAGAAAGGTTGTTTTAACATCTAATTGTTCTAACGCAAGATCAAGTAATGCAGTTAGTGCTAACACAGTACGAATAGAAACAAGTTTAACGACTGGTGAAAAAATATCATGAAAATCAATACCTTCAACTTGACAATATCCTTTTGCAACCAACCTCACCTTATACCTATCAATACTTCCATCAACTTTTCTCTTAAATTTGAAGACCCATTTTCACCCAAAAACGCTTCTCCCTTCAGGAAGTTCTACAATATCCTAGGTATTGTTCTTAGCTAAGGAATCCATTTCTTCTTCCATAGCCTTTTTCCATATCTCGCTATCTGCATCATCTATTGCTTCCTGATAACAAGAAGGTTCCCCATCTTCAGTAATCAATGCAAAATATGAAGCAGAATCTTCATACCTTTTGGGTGTTTTTATTTCCCTAGTAGACCTTCTTAGAGTGACTGGTTGTTGAATTGGTTTTGGAATTTCTCCAGTTTCCTTTGCTTCTCCATCTTTTTCATCATAAGTCTCTCCTTCCTTTCAACTTTCTGGAAAAGGTTTAGTCTCCAATTGAATCTGTTGATTTGGCGATACTTTTTCCTGTTCAAATTTTCCAACATCCGATTTTAGAATAGAAGATTCATCAAATGTTGCATCTCTACTAATTACTATCTTCCGTGAAGGACCCCACAACCTATATCCTTTCACTGCATAATCATACCCAAAAAAGACACAACATTTCGATTTTGGATTTAGCTTTGAACGTTGATTTCTAGGAATAAGAGCATAGGCATCACAACCAAAAATCTTCAAATAAGAATAATCACAAGACTGACCCAACCAAACTTCTTCAGGAATTTTATAGTTTATGGCAACCAAAGGTGATATGTTAACTAAATAACAAGAAATAGATATTGCTTCTGCCCACAACTCCTTTGGAAGGTTAGCATTGTTGATCATGCTTTTGGATCTTTCCATAAGAGTCTGATTCATCTTTTCAGCAACGCCATTTTGATGAGGAATATAAACAACAGTTTTATGTCTAACAATCCCTTCATCCTTACAAAAATTTTCAAATTCTAAAGAATTAAATTCACCGCCATTGTCAGTTCTTAAACATTTAATTGATTTTCCTATTTTCTTTTCCACCATTGCTTTAAATTGTTTAAAAAAATTAAATACATAAGCTTTATTTTTCAACATATAGACCCAAAATTTCTGGGAGAAATCATCAATAAATGTTAAGAAATATAATGCACCTCCATAAGACACAGTAGGAGACGGTCCCCACATATCAGAATGAATGTAGTATAAAATTTGTTTACTATTATGATTACCAGTCTTGAACCTTTGTTTACATTGTTTCCATACACGCAATGTTTACAAAAATCCAACTTCAAGGATTTCAAATCAAGAAGCAACTTGCGGTTCATTAGTACCTGAAGGCCTTTCTCACTCATGTGACCTAACCGCTGATGCCATAAACGAGAACCTTCTTTTTATTTTTCTGATACAATCGTTGCTTCACTAACAGAAGTGCTTCCTTTGAGTCTGTACAGATTTCTGACCTTTTCAACCTTCATAACAACCAAGGCTCATTTTGAGACTTTCAGCACTCCATTCTGACCTGTAAATTTATACCCTTTCGAATCCAAAACTTCCAAGGAAATCAATTTTTTCTTTAATTCAGGTACATGCCTAACATCAGATAATGTTTTAATTGTATCATCATACATTTTAATTTTTACATTACCCATCCCAACAGTCTGACAAGATGCATTATTTCCTATAAACACGGAACTACCATTTACAACTTCATATGAAGTAAACCAAATTTTGTACAGACTCATGTGATGAGAAGCACCAGAGTCTAATAGCCAATTTTCAACATCTTGAGAGACATTACAAACAGGTAGGGCTTCAAAAGTTAAAACTTCATTAATCATACCTTAATCAACCTGATTTTCTTCCTTATTCTGGTTTTCCGACTCCTTCCATTTCCAACAGTCTTTCTTGAGGTGTCTAATTTTGTTGCAGTACCAGAACTTGGCTTTACACTTCTTGCCTCCCTTTGAATTTGATCTGTAAAACCCCCTTTCTTTCTCCCCTCTTTCATTTGACCGATCTTTGGCTAGCATGGCTTCTGGTGTAGATGTCTCAATACTAGATTTCCTTCGTACTTCTTCAAATAATAGAGCACCCGCAACTAATTCAAATTTCAAAGAATTAGAAGTTCTCAAACTGATTGAAGTTACGAAGTGGCCCCACAACTCAGGCAAAGAACACAACAAGGTTATCGCCTTGTATTCTTCCTGCATTTTAACTTCCATATCTGATAATTGGAAAATAAGTGTATTAAAAACATTTAAATGTTATGCAACTTTTGTACCCTCCTTCATCCGAATATGTACAGTTGTCTTTTCAAATATTTGTCAATGATTTAGTCATATACAAGGTTTCTAGTTTTTCCCACAACCCTTCAGTTGTACTCTCTTCAACAATATTAAAGAGAACTTCATCTGCCAAACATAACCTAATGGTATTGAGGGCTCGGGCATCCAAGTCCTCCCAATCTGAATCTTTCATGCTTGAAGGTTGTTTCTTTACCCTGTTTAATGCTTTGTGCAACCCTTGTTGCACAAGCAAGTCCCTGACTTTCAGTTTTCACAATGCAAAATTGTTCTTCCCGGTGAACTCCACCTCGAACTTTGCATTCGTCATTTTGGCCATTTCTTCTTCCTATAAATCTTTCTACTATGGTTTCTTTGTTTCCCTTCTTTCTTAACCTCCAACTAGGGTTTAAAGAAAAATTTTCCAATTTCCCCCAGGTTTCTGAGTTCTCTTTCTTTTAATTAAATAAATCCTTACAAAAAATTCTGAGATTTAAAAGAAAAAAAATTCCAGAATTTTCACTATTCCACTTTCCATAATTTCCACCAGAAAAAGTTCTCAAAAAAAATCTCTTTAAACTTTCTTTGTTTTCTTCAACTCCCCCCTTAAAAAAAAATCGAATATCAATAGAAGCAAATTTCATATTTTAGCCTTTTCAACAAATTCAATTTTCAACCGTTTCTGCCAATTCAAACTTACAATTTCTCTGTTTTAAAAACAAAAAACTGTAACTTCTTAGAAAAAACTATTGTACCCGAATTCTCATCATTCTCTATTTTATGTCGGCATTATTTCTCACTGTGTGATTGGAAATTGTGGCCTCACCAACTACAGCATATGCACCCTTTTTATCCAGCGTGACAGAGTTTCCTGCAATGCTAACCCTCTTTTATGGCACACCCATTGCTTCTTTTTTTCTCTCGCATCAGATTCAAATAGTGAAAACTCCTCCATTTGATCGAACTCTGCTCAGCGTGCTCCACTCTTCCTTCATATCTCAAATTTGCCACCATATCTGATTTTATTCTCAGATGGCAGATGACTGACAGCCCACTTCTCAGACTGCGGACTACGGCTCCAACCAACAGCAGCAATCTCTACGGTGGCATGACAATAGCAATCTTTATGGTGGCACAACATATAAAAAGTGGCAGAAAAAAAAAATTCAGTGCCTTGATCCTCTAACAGCAAACGACACTACCACTTCGCCTCTGCTTTTCAATTTCAACTTCGCCTTCGTCATAGTGACCTCTTCTTTCACTGCCACAACCCTCACAATTCATGCAAGCTCTGATACCACTTATTGTACTGGGAAAACATTAAACAAGAAGAAACAAAAACTGAATGAAAACAAAATGTAAAATACACCAAAGATAAGCATAGGAATTTACGTGGTAAAACCTTGACAGGGTGTCAAGGAAACCTCCATGGGGCAAGGGATTGGAAACTCTATTAATCAAGAATGATTCTCCTCATCTTACAAGCCTCTCGGGCCATCCAATTTAACCTGGGCTATTTCGTTATTCTAACTTTATTTCGTTATACAACCAACTAACAAGTAATAAGTAAATTTTCCCAAAATTACATTATTTACATTTGTTGTCATATTTCAACACCTGATTCAGCCCATACAATGCTCGCTTGAGTCAACACACATGTCACTCTTTGTCAAATGTCTCAAATCCTTCAAGTTTTTCAATATACACCTCCTCCTCAATAACTCCATTAAGGAATGTTATTGTCACATTAATCTGGTGTATTTTCCACCCCATCTATGTATCCAAAGCAATAATTGATATGATGGAAGAGCACTTTGCTACACAAGAAAAGTTATCTTCATAGTCAATCCCTTCTACCTGAGAGTACCCCTTGGCCACGAATTTTTCCTTTTGCTTCTCGATGCTTCCATCTATTGCATGCTTTACCTTGTAAATCCATCTCAAACACACCATTAACTTGTCTGTTGGTCTTGGGACCACTTCCCAAACACTATTTCTAATAATGGAATCATATTTTCTACCATAGCATCAACCAATACCGATTTCTTTGTTGCTTCCTCGAATGAGGTTGGTTCTATCTCTACTAGCTCGGTCATCAAATCCATGTAGCCAGTGTACTGATCCAGTGACATCCTTTGTCTGTGCTGTGATGTGGGTGCTCCCACATTCTCTCTAACATGCTATAATAATATTTCATCTTCCCTAGTCTATTTACTTCCTTCCCTGGATGTCTCTGCTTGAGTGGTTGTCTCCACTCCCTACTCCTATTCTTTTTGTCACGCCACATATTCTTGAAGTTCTTCCTTTGGATTCAAATGCTCTTGATATACATGCAACTGAAGCTCCATATCAAGGGAACACTTCATTTCCTTCTCTTCATCAAACTTCACATCTCTACCAACAATTTTCATCCTAAGAGATGGTAGGTACACTCGATAGTTGTGAGGTGTATCAATGTACCCCCAAATATTCCCAACTCTACTGTTGAATCTAGATTTTTCCTTGCTTCCTTGGAAACATGGAAATATATTGATGATCAAAAGATCCTGAAGTGTGACACATATGGTTTCTTCCCTCAAAAATCTTCTTATGGTGTACTCATCTTGATAATTTGATGAAGACTCCTTTTCAACACATATACCATTGTGTTGCATGCTTCGGCCCACAAGTGTATAGGTAGGCCATGATTATGTATCATCACATGTCCAACTCCCATAATAATTGTGTTCTTCCTCTTAGCCACCCCATTATGTTTTGGGTTATGGGGTGTTGTCAACTCCCGTCGAATTCCTTCCTTTGCATAGAAATTTTTAAACTCGCTCGACACATATTCACTACCATTATTGCTCCTGAGAGCCTTCAATTTCATGCTAGTTTCTTTCTCAAAAGGTGCTTTAAATTCAACAAATTTGGAGAATGTCTGGTCTTTCTTTTGCATGAACAAAATCTAGCACTTACGTGAGAAATCACATACAAATATAACTTAATACTTGTGCTTGGACGTGGAGGCTGTCAAGAAAGGTCCATAGACATCAAAGTGGATCCTTTCAAGGATTGCATGCGCCCTACTATCCCGATCATTGAAAGTAGTTTTTGTATACTTCTTTTTCTCACATGCTAAAGCATAAGAATATGAATTCTTAAAACATATAGTTAAGAAATTAAATCCCCTTCCTTTTTCTCTTCTTCCCCCTCCCCTTTTTTTTATTAAATGCTTTAAAAACATTTATAGCTCCCAAAAAAATCAAAACTCACCCTTTTTTTTAATATATATTTTTAATTAATTTAATATTTTCAATCAAACCCACCCTTCTTATTTACTATACCATACACCAAACCAAAATAGGTGTGGCCCTCTTTATTTCACTACCAACATTGGGTGGACTATTCCAAAAAAGAAAAAGAAAAAAACATCACATGGTTGATTCCTTAAACTGTTACAGTGTGAAAAAGAGAGTCAAAGGCTTGGGTGAGACCCAAGATTCATTCGAAAGACCTTCCCAAGCTTTTGGAAATATGAAATTAAATATTGTACCTCTTCTGCCCACTTCTCTCACCCCAACTTTCCATTCAAATGTTGTATCCTGTCGGTGGAGCTCCACGCTCAAGGAGCCTAATAGCTATTCTGCTCCAGAATTTTGGCATGCCACTAGATATGTATCCAAATTGTAGAATATGATTCTACCCTCTAAACAAACCTCACAATGAAAATAGGCCAACTACAACCGCTATGAACATCATTGTTATACTACTTCAATTCGATCCCAGTACTTACCTACTTGCTCATAACCCTGTCAAATAAGAAAATGTTGCAAAGCATACTTGAACAATAAACAAACCCAAAAATATTTGGTGGATCCGGCCCTCGACTTTAAACTTTAACACGATTGTGAAATGGTCGCTCGACCCTCTCTCAAACTACAACGTTGTTGTGATGGCTATCGACCTTTACAAGAACTCCTCTAAACCATAATATTAAAAAGACTTTGCGACTCTTCATTGACGAATTATAAACTTCGTGCAATAGAGTATGTCCGGATGGATATGGTTTATCAATTATGTGCACCGATTTTGGCCTGTCAGCCCTTTCCTTCAATGTGTCACGGTCGCGTGCATCGATGAATGATCCTTTCACTCTCTGCAACCCAATGTAATGGCCCTTGTGCTCTTTACAATAGACCAAATGATGGCTTCACCCGGTAATGACGAGATGGTGCACTCCTCAGCAATGTTTCACGACCTCTTTGTATGACATAGAAATATTTGTAGATAGGCATATGCCCCCACGACTTGGTATGCTTAAGAGATAAACCCTTGCTAATGGTATGCAAGAATGCTCATCATCATGCTCAGCCAAATAAACCACTTTATTTAATTAATAACTGTAAATAATACATGCTAAAATGATTAACATAAACCCTTGCTAATGGTATGCAAGGATACTCATCATCACACTCAACCAAGTGAACTATGAAGCACACTTGTAGACTCTAGATGGATCCACTAGACAAATTCACCTACAGGGTTTTGGTCCCTGGACAGACTAGACTAGAATTGGCCTGACCAAGTTCTCAACAAACACAAAATATATCTATAACTTAGGATGATCCAAATGCCTAGCTCCTATCCCCTTTAATAAGCTTAATAGACTCTCTAGAAACCATATTTTATTACTTTCCCTCAAAAAATGAAAGCAACTACCATGGGAGATCTCATGGTAAATACCATGGATAGATTATGTTCATTTTGACCATTTCAAGAAAAAGAAGATTACAAATGTATTTGAAATAATTCCTTAAAAGATTCTAGGATCTTATTGTTGCAATAGACTTCCAAACAAATCTCTTATGCAAGACCAAAACAATAGAGAAACCAAACCATTCTTTAGATTTCTTCATTGTCCATATGGCAAGGTATTTCAGAGATAAATAATCATCAAGTTCGTCACAATATTTGGAGAGAGATCCCAATGTTTTATAGATTTTTAGATGGCTTCTTCAGGGTAGCCATTGGAGGGAAATCCTCCCTTTTTTAAATTTCAGTTTTATTTAAATTAAAACCAAGGATAGGGAAGTTTTGGAGTTAAACTTTAGTGGCTTTAATGCTTGATTAAATTAGGAAACCCTTGTATTGGAGTTAGGTTTGATTTTAAAAATAATTTGTCTTTTAGACCTAAAGACCTCTCGTTTGTAATTTATAATTTTAAAATATATTTATAGAATCCTCTAAGCATTTATAGAATCCTTTAAGCGCGATTCGCCAACAATAAGATTAATATTTTTGAGAGAATCCTTGTTTCTTTGACTAAGGAGATGAGAATTTGAGGTCTTGATGGGTCTAATGCCCCTTGTAATTTCATATAATGTTTGAGGTGCTCTATAACCATGATCTTTCTTTCTTTGAATAATGGGCTATCCAATGTAAAGGTGTCAAATCACCATCCGTGTGGGGTTTGTGCCAAGAAGCTAGGGGACTAAACTTCAAACACAAATATTTCAAATCGGGAGGATTATCGCGACATGCCACATACCACCATAATCATCTTGAAAAGGAGAACCCAATGACAAGGATCTCGAAGGAAAATCGAGTGATTTGGTTCTTTAAAAACCCCCCAACAAGTGCGGGGTATGTCCTTAGTTCAAGAAACCTAAATTCTCGAGTTAGGGTTTTCAACCATCTTTTATTGGAGCTTCCAACTTGATTTAATTAAGACTAGTATTAAAAGCATTCATTAATAGTTTGACATCAATGATAGGTGTTTATTCAAAGTGAAACTCCATGGTTGACATCAATGATAACACCATTCAACAAATATAATTTCAAGTGAAGAACATGTTGCTTCATATTCCAATGTATTTCAAGTGAAGAACTTGTTGCTTCATATTCCGCTATATATATTGATCCAAAATCTTTTGTTTGAGATGTATAAAAGAATTAACATGTGAAAATTGTAGCTTTAAACAAGAAACTTTAAAGGCATAAGCAAAAAAAGAGAGAAGCAATTAACATCATGCACGAAGACACAAGAGTTGATATCAGAGTTCGTCCAGGAGGGACTACGTCTCCGGGCCCTGCTCTAATAGTGGGGAGGCCCTGCTTTTATTAAATGGAAAAAATGAAAGTACAAGTACAAAATGAGGAATTACACCCTTATACCTGCCCAATCTAAAATTGGCCGAAAATTGCAGACCTCTGATAACGAACTGGGCAGCACCGTTGGATTTGTGGCGTCAAGTAGTGCTGAATCCATATAAAACTTGCCCCAATCGGAAAAAGTGAAAATCTGGCCCCTTTGGAAAAATGGCTCAGATCATGGTTATGCCCCCTCCTGCACATTGCTCAAGGTTCCACTGCCTCGTTTTCCGTGCCCGCTCCTATCCATCCTTGGGTGCACAAATGAGTGAAGGTTTATATACTTTAGTGTGGGCGGATTCTCCAAAGTGACCATTGGACGAATTGTTGGAGATCCAAATGTTTGGGAGGAGGTCAGGTGGTCAAATCTCGACCCCTCCATTAAAAGGCCGAAAGTTGTTTTTTTTAAACCTGCATTATTCTTGTTTTAAAATATGTGTCGTTTGGTCTTGAGACACGTGGGGGTCGGGTCCGCTTGGGCGGCCCGCCCCCGAAACCCTCGCCGACACTATTATGGTGGTTGAATTTTGTTACATGGGTCGGGTGGTGTGGTTACACCCCCGCCCACCATATATTTACGCGTGCAACTTGTTACATGGGAACCGCGGGGTGGTGGGGTTGACCACCCGCCCCCCAACCGTATCACTTTAACATACTTCGGATTTGAATGGGGTGGCGGGGTTGGCGGCCCACCACCCTTATTATATATATATTTTTTTGTTTTATTTGTTATATAAACGAAGATTTTTTTTTCGAACCTTCAGATTTTTGACCGAAGGAGTGCAATTAACGGTCCCACAAATTCGCCCGAAATCCGGCCAGGTTGGCTAGAATCCGGTGGCTGGGTTTCAGCAAAATTGTTGCCTCCTTAGTCTGCCACATCACCAAGTCAACCTCCGAACTTTGACTGCTCCTAACTCCTTCATATGAACTCGGAATAAAGTGCCCTCTGAGCCGTTCGATTCAGAATGACGGGATCTACAACTTGAACTTAGTTCAAGAGATTTCCGAACACTTTTATTTTGAGCCTTGTACTCAAGCCATTTTTACTTGTACCTGTTTAATCCACCTGGATCATTCCTCCCCACTGAAGAGCTTTTGGACCCCAAAAGCCTCATCAATCAACAGGCAAGTGAGGGAATTTCTCCCTCACCTTCTCCTTTTCAAGCCATTTAGCTTTACTTGGGCGCATCCCTTTGAAACCAACATGGAGATACTCCACATATCCTCATCGCAAAGTCCTGGTCCTTCGATCGAGAATGATGTCCTCTGGCAGTTCATCGAGATATTCTGGTGCAAAGTCATCCACTATAGGAACTGATCCTACCTCCTTGGTGTCCATAATCAATGGGGGTTCATAAAGTTTTAGATTTTTGACATTCACGACTGAGTACATTTGCATTTATACCAGCAAGTCGAGTCGGAAAGCATTATTCCCAATCTTTTCCAATATGGTAAAAGGATCATACCGGATTGGTCGCAATTTCTTGCCTTCTCCCTTCATTCAATCCTTGCTGATGTGGAACCACACTTTGTCGCCAACTTGAAATTGATGGTCAACTCAGTGATTATCATGTCAGGCCTTATATTGGGCCTGACTCTTTTCCAACTACTCTTGCACTACTTGGTGAATCGTCTATATCCGCTGAATGAACCGATGTGCTTTATCCCTGTCATCACGCCCACTGGCATCTCATCCCTTCCATAGATCATGTCGAAAGGGTCCTTTGGTAAGTAACTAAAGCATGTCTCAAAAGGTGAACGCTACGTAGAGGAATGCACTGCTTGGTTATAAGCATGATGCACATATGGAAGGTGCTCCTCCCACAACTTGGGATGTTTGCTGCAATAGCCCCGCAACAAGTGTACCATGGTACGATTGACGACCTCTGTCTATTCGTCAGTTTGTGGATGGAATGACGTGCTTCTCTTCAACTTGGTGTCCATCATGTGCCACAAGCTGCTCCAAAACTCTCCAAGGAAACGAGAGTCTCGATCTGACACAATCGACGTGGGCAACCCAAAGTGGACCCAAACATACTGAAAGAAAATACAAGCAGTCTGCTCAACAGTGACCTGCTTTTTACAAGGCTTCAATATGCACATTTTGCTAAAGCAGTCGACGACAACATACAAATAGTTGTGACCCATTCTAAACATAGGAAAACCTCCTACAAAATCCATCGACACACTTTCCCATGGATGACCCGGAATAGGGAGTGGTGTGTAGAGCCCAAGTTTTCTATTAGAGGGCTTTGAAACAGAGCACATCACACATCCCTTTACAAAATGGGTTACAATGTTTTTCATATGGGGCCAAAAACAAAACCTTTGCAAATGACATAAGGTTTTTTCGACACCAAAGTGACCAGACACAAGAGAGGTATGCGCCTCTCGAATTACATGGACCCTTTCTGTTGTGGGTATGCACAATTTGCCAAGGTGATACAACAGCTTCCCCTGCAAATGATAGTTTTCCACCTGTGAACCATGAGTTAGTTTTGGATAAACTTCTTTAAAGTCATCATCGTTAGCGTAATGTTCAGCGTAACTTTCAAAAGACAATGACGCATTATGCAAAATAATAGAAGCAGCGATAGGAGGGCGAGAGAGCATATCTGCTACTTTGTTACTAGTGCCCTTCTTATACTTTATTACTAGATGAAATTGTTGTAGGAACCCCATCCACCTGAAATGACGAGATTGTTTTAGCTTGGTCTGTGACTGAGGGTATTGCAAGGGTTGATGATCCATATGGATGATGCTCTCCTTGCCGATCAGGTAGTGTTTCCACTTTTTCACACTTTGGACCAAGGCATACAATTCCTTGTCGTAAGTGGGGTAATTTATTACAGCCTGGGAGAACTTCTCCAAATGGTAACAAATCGGCTTCTTCTGCTGCAAAAGTACAGCTCCCATGGCGTACCCATTGGCATCGGTTTTTATCTCAAAAGGCTGCTGGAGATCGGGTAAAGCCAGGACTGGTGCGGTGCTGATTTTCTCTTTCAGTGCTTCGAAGGCCTTTTTCTGTTTTCCTCCCCACTGAAAGGCTTGTTTGATACTTGTCAGAGTGTGTAAGGGTAATGCAATAACATAGAAGTTGGCAATGAACCTCCTCTAGTACTGTACTACACCTAAAAAACTACGGACCTTTGTTACATTGGTAGGCTTAGGCCAATTTACAATCACCTCGACTTTTGAGGGGTCTATTTTTAATTTACCATTACCGACAATATGACCAAGGTAAACCAAAGAGGTTTTCCCAAACTCACACTTTGACAACTTTACATACAATTCTTCCCTCTTTAAAACATCAAACACTTTGATTACATGGCATACATGTTCCTCCCAAGTCCTACTAAAGACAAGAATATCATCTAAATACACAAGGACAAACTCATCAATGAAAGGCCAAAAAAGATCATTCATGACCCTCATGAATGTCGCTGGAGCATTGCAAAGTCCAAATGGCATCACCATCCATTCGAATAACCCTTGTTTGGTCTTGAAAGCGGTTTTCCACACGTCCTGCTCTGCAATTCTGACCTAGTGATAACTACTATGCAAATCCAATTTGGTGAAATAGATAGCATTTTTTAATTGATCTAATAAATCATCAATGCGAGGGAGAGGGTATCGATTTTTCACCGTGATTTTGTTTAGTGCCCGATAATCCACGCACATCCTCCATGTTCCATATTTCTTGGGTACTAGCACGGTCGACGAGCCACAAGGAGAAGTACTTGGCTAAATGACCCCTTGGTTCAACAGTTCCTGTACCTTCTTTTTTATTTCCTCCATCTCGATGGATGACATCCTGTACATACCAATGTTTGGTAATGGAGCATCATGTTGCAAATGGATCTCATGTTGGATATCTCATTTTTGAGGCAAACCTTTGGGTTCTTGAAACAAATCATCATAGTTAGAAATAACATCACATAATTCATGTTTATGAGCCGGATCACATCCCCGGAAAGCATCGGATATTTCTTCATCCCTTGCTCTCACAACCATGAGCAAAAACCCCTTGCTGGAATTCACCAGTCTCTTCATCTATCCTGCACTTACAAGGCTGGCACTGACTTTTGTTTGATGAGCTCTTAAAATGTATTCTACCCCATCTTTAGTGATTTGGTATTTATTTTCATGGCGAAAGAAAACTGCTTTCCTATCATAAAGATAGGGACTCCCCAACACAATGCCACAGATATCCAATGGTATTACATCCAATTCTACTTCATCTACCAGCTTAGAAGCATTAACAAATTTTACCTTACACTTCTTGGTTACATTTAGTTTTACTTTATCATGTATCCATCCAAGAGGATAAGGTTTTGGATGAGGCTTAACTTCTAAGCCTAACTTCTTAACCAAGGATTCTGAAATTAGGTTTGCTTGAGAGCCTGAATCAAATAGAGTTTCTACTTTTGCATGGTTTATCACAACTCTAATATGAAACAACTCAATTCTCTTTCGTTCATTAGAAAGAGGCTCATCTAATGAACTAGTGCTTTCATGTGATTCAGAATCATGAAGAGAATGAGTACCTTTTGTGTCTGCTGCTATGATCAATGCCAAGTCGAATCCAAGGTCTTGCTGTGTGGTTGCTACCTTCTTTTGCTTACCCTTTCCTCCATATCTCTTCGGCTTCTTTTCTGGATATAGTTTCCAACAATGATCGTCTTCATGGCCTTCCCTTTTTCAGTGAGTGCAATAAGGCTTTTCTCCTTCATCCTTCTTTGTTGATGCCGTCTTCTTTTCCTTTTCCCTTTCCCTTTCCTTTGAATTTTCCATTTGAAGGTTTGAAAGGTGGTTTCTTTGAATGATCGTCCTTATCATTTCTGCCCTTGTTCTCAAGATGAATGGCCTTTACACTGGCCGAGTCAATGGTAGTAGGTTCAAACATTAACAATGAATGTCTAATGTAACTATGTAATGAACCAATGTACTTAGTTACAACTTCAGGAGAATCTAATGAGATGCCCAAACTTAATGTTTGTTTTCGAAATTCTTTGGTAAAGTTTTGTACATTTTGTCTTTTACCTTGCCTTAGGTACTGCCACTCCATTAAGGCTTTCTGCTTGTAACCTAAGGGATAGAATTGATTTTTAATTGCAGCAATAAAATTTGACCAAGAAGAAAGAAGGTTACCCAAGTTATTGCTGCCTCGAATTTTTCTCTCCCACCAGATGAGAGTTGTGCCACTCAATCGAAGAGAAGCCAATTGGATTTTCGCCTCGTCCTCCATAATCTGTTGGATCCTGCAATAGAGTTCAAGCTGCCTAATCCAATTGTTAAGCTTCTCAGCATTACTTTCACCATTATACATTGGTAGATCAAACTTAACATCTAACTTAAAGAAAGGCTTGTTAGATGCATTTCCAGAATTTTTATTATGATGGTTAGAAGAGGAGGAAGGACTTTCATTTCCTAAAGGGGGTAGATTTCCTCCACCATCTCCATGCGCTGAACCTTTCCCTTCTAAAGCATGATCTCCTGATTTCTCTAACCTCTCAAGTCTAGAGAATAGTCTCTCTACTCGATCTGCCATGGTATAGAAAGTTTTTCGAAAATTGAGCTCCTCCTCATTCCAATCTTCATCTCCCATGTTCCTTCTCTGATGTGCACGTCCTAATTCGGGATCAAAAGCCTGTAGTGTCCCTTCGCCTCTTCTTAGCCTGCTTCTTGTTAGCATACAAACATGTAATTCACATCTACAAACACCTGCTCTGATACCACTTGATCCAAAATCTTTTGTTTGAGATGTATAAAAGAATTAACATGTGAAAATTGTAGCTTTAAACAAGAAACTTTAAAGGCATAAGCGGAAAAAGAGAGAAGAAATTAAAATCATGCACAAAGACACAAGAGTTGATATCGGAGTTCGTCCAGGAGGGACTACGTCTCCGGGCCCTGCTCTAATAGTGGGGAGGCCCATCTTTCATTAAATGGAAAAAATGAAAGTACAAGTACAAAATGAGGAATTACACCCTTATACCTGCCCAATCTGAAATTTGCCGAAAATTGCAGACCTCTGATGACGAACTAGGCAGCACCATTGGATTTGTGGCATCGAGTAGTATTGAATCCATATAAAACTTGCCCCAATCAGACAAAGTGAAAATCTGGCCCCTCTGGAAAAATGGCTCAGATCATGGTTCTGCCCCCTCCTGCACACTGCTCAAGGTTCCACTGCCTCGTTTTCCATGCTCGCTCCTATCCTTCCTTGGGCGCATAAATGAGTGAAGGTTTATATACTTTAGTGTGGGCCAATTCTCCAAAGTGACCTTTGGACGAATTGGTTGGAGATCCAAATGTTTGGGAAGAGGTCGGGTGGTCAAATCCCGACCCCTCCATTAAAAGGCCGAAAGCTGTTTTTTTAAACCCTTCATTATTCTTGTTTTAAAATCTGTGCCGTTTTGTCTTGAGACATGTGGAGGTTGGGTCTGCTTGGGCGGCCCACCCCCGAAACCCCCGTCGGCACTGTTATGGTGGTTGAAGTTTGTTACATGTGTCGGATGGTGTGGTTACACCCCCACCCACCATATATTTACGCGTACAACTTGTTACATGGAGACCGCGAGGTGGCGAGGTTGACCACCCGCCCCCCAAACATATCGCTTTAACATACTTTGGATTTGCATTGGGTGGTGGGGTTGGTGGCCCACAACCCTTATTATATTTTTTTGTTTTATTTTTTATATAAACAAAGAGTTGTTTTTCGAACCTTCGGATTTTTGACCGAAGGAGTGCAATTAACGGTCCCACAAATTCGCCCAGAATCCGGCCAGGTTGGCCGGAATCCGGTGGCCGGGTTTCAGAAAAATTGTTGCCTCCTTAGTCTGCCACATCACCAAGTCAACCTCCGAACTTTGACTACTCCTAACTCCTTCATATGGACTCGGAATTGAGTGTCGTCTGCGTCGTTGGATTCAGAATGATGGGATATACAACTTGAACTTGGTTCAAGAGATTTTCGAACACTTTGATTTTTGAGCCTTGTACTCAAGCCATTTGTACTTGTACCTGTTTAATCCACCTGGATCATATATTTACTCAAGATGAATCAGTATAAATCTCTTATTTCCCACCCAAATCCATTGTTTATGTTTGCATTAAATTTATTATTGAATTAAAATTTATGTCTATGCAAGTTGATAGTCTAATGATAGTTGAGATGAGGCATTTTGAAGAAATGGTTGTTTGATTATGTATAAGTATCATATAATTTATTGTTGAAAGACTATTTTGTTTTTTCTTATGAAAAGAGATAAATTGTTATATCAATCAATGAACATTTTTTACTTTATGTTCACCCACCATACTTTTAGCCTTGATGATTTCATTTATAAAATAAAAAAGGGTTTCTTTTGCATGTTCATTATATTTCTACCATCCAATATATGTTTATTATAGGTGTACATACTCTATCCCACTATGGATTTCAACTTGTGACCTAGGAAACATATGTTCGTAACTTTAAGAGCCACTCTAATTTATATAAATTTAAATATTAATATTTTTAAATATTATTTCTATAATAATAATGATAATAATAATAATCTTATTACGCTGTAAAGCGTACTTATTTGAAAACAACTTTCCTAAATTGCTACGTGTACCATTCTGAACCCTTGAATGTAATGTTAGATGATTCAAATCATATCGACCAAAGGATTAAAAACAGTTACAATTTTTAATCAGTTATAGGAAATGAACATCAAAATAAGTTGCTCTGTCTGCAGTCGGTGAAAAATTCCTCGGCGAGCTCTCGTTGCTATGTATGGTCTGCAGGCCGAGAGTAGCACCTCGTGGTAGTTTCTTAAGAATGTCTTCGAGAGTATAGCAGCCGGAGAATCTTGGACGCTTAGCAGGAGGTTCCTCACCACCGGAGGCATATGATTCGGAGGGATTCGACAGATTATGCCATGCTGCTGCTGCTGGAGGTTTCAATTCTAAAATTGTGGACTTGTTCAGCGGGGCTAGGTGAGGGGACATGGAATTGAAAATGGCATGAATCAGCATTCCAATAAGGGGTTGCTGGTAGTTACCGCTCTTCAGAAACTAGTCGCCATTGCGAATGCTCAGGTCCAGCAAAGAATCGTAATGAAGGATCTGGTTAGTAATGGCGGATTGCCACCCGTCACCCTCCACACTGCATGAACCCGAGGTCAAAACCTCTCCTCGATCTTTCTCTCCATTCTGCTACACCATTACGGAGCTTGAAGAGATCCTCGCAGACGAGAAATCACATACAAAGGGGCCAAAACAATGGTCGAAATTATTGGCTTCGAAAATTGGCCAGTATGATTTTGTACAATTTTTTATTTGTATCAAATTTCACTATTGGCCAGTATGTGATTAATTATTATTATGGACTACAGAGTTTTTGGCCAAATTAAACTGTTAGGTCAAATTGTAATGATTTGTTTATTAAAATGTGTTTTTCTAAATTGTATATATGGATTTTGTGTCTTGAATTTTATAAAGTCTTGTCTAATTTTATAATTCAATTTGTAATTCGAATAAATTTCTGTCAAAATCTAATAAATTAGATTTTGTTGTTTTACTTTTTATAATAAGTAAAAAGATTAGGTGAAGGGTGTTTGGTACTCTAGGGTGAAAATACTATCTTGAAATGGTTAGGTAATCAATTCATTTGAAATGGTTCGGTAAAATGGTTGTAATAGTATAAATGAATGATATTTTATTGTTTATGACACAAAAAATAGTTTATGAGACTATCAACTTCTTTGTTTTTTGTTTTTGGTATAGTTTTATAATTTAATATGTTTAAATTTTGAAAGAGTATATATATGTGTTACATTAGGATTCTAGGGAGGTTGTATAATCTAAGTTATAGTTGTTTTCAAGGACTTTATAATCTTCTCCATTTCCAACCCCAAAAAGGATTAGCTCCTACCTTTACTCTTTCTCCATTAACAACTTCCCACAGTAGGCAATTCCACACAAGATGAAAGGCTTGGACAATGGCCTTCCAACATATCAACAAATTATATTATGAGTATTCTTGGAAGGTCTTCTAATGAATTAGGTTCAATGTATTTTTAGAGGATAACTTAGCTTCATAGGCCCTTATTTGATATGATCCTTCATATGCATCTAGCTACCGAAGCCTTCCGAAAATGATGCATATTCTTAAGCTCTAACTCGTTCAGCACCTTAAATTCTGGGCCCACAGCAATTTCAACTTTAATTCATATCATTTACTCCACAAGCAATCTCACATACAGTTTTATTTCTATCGTTCTCGGCCTTTAACTCTAGACTAATGATAGCGGGTAAAACCCAAAACATTCTTTTAACTGAGCTGGCATTTTAAATAAATAATCTGGGAGATTTTTTTTTATTAAATCAACTTCTCTTATGAATGTAACCCCAACAATCAATCCCGATTATTCTTCTCTTGTGGAAGCTTGACTCTCGCGTTATAGCTAAAACCCATAATTCTTAAGGACCCATCGACCTTCTATGTAACCTCACTTCAAGTTTCGTTCAAAACCCAAAGATAACCACAGCCCTCACAAAAAGGGTTCGCACCTTTATTCGAACTTCATGGTTCACGCATATTGGTTTTGTTTCTACAAACCCAAGTGTTATAATTAAAACCAAGGCTTAGGCGAGCATTCTAATCCAAAGGTTCGAACTTGGTAAAACTTCATACCAAGGCACCGCATACAATTAATTTCATAAGAAAGGTCCGGATTTAGCATCAATTCGATAATATATATATATATATATATATATATATATATATATATATATATATATATATATATATATATATATATATATATATATATATATATATATATATATAATGTTCATAGAACATTGCACCGCACCTTAGCCCGTCGACTTTAGTCGATCATACATGAGCCCTTCACCTTTTATAATTTAAATCAACGCATCCACTCATGCAATTCTAACCATATACGATATACAAATCGGACCTTAGTTAAAATATGAATCATCGACACCTATTAGACTCTGGGCCCCGGTGTTAACATACCTTCATCATCTGACGGTTCCAAACTTGTCGCTCTCCAACTATTGATCGGACAGATATCGGCAAATATCGCGTTTTTTAAATTCTCGGAACTTATTCGTCCAAAATCACGCGAAATTCGCAGTTTTTTGAAACCGCCCTTGGCTTATGTGTCAAGCGCAGGGATATATCACGTTTTTTTCTTGAATACAACTTACCACTTGTGAACTTGCGCGAAAACCATAAACTGTTTTCGGACCCCGCTTTTACTGTGCACTTCTTGGTTCCGCTCTCATGGTTCCAATACGTCTTCAACTCGCGATTATAAACAAACTCCGCCCTTCATAAGCAAAGATCAGAATACAACGAACTTCTGCATTGAACTCTTTACACAGAGTTTCACGCAGTCTCGATGTAATTCTTGCCACCATTCAAGCATCCCCTCCACGGGAGGTTGCAATACCAGCTCACGGTACTCAGCACTATTCTTCGAACCAACTCACAGAGATTTATCTCCAAATAGAAAACAAGTTCAACCCCTTTTCTCTTCTTCACCTTTCGGATTCTGAAATTAACTCAGGCTCTCTCTCTTGCGTCGACGACCCTTCATTGATCGTTGATTGCACCAGGCAAACACGCATCTACTTAGCCCTTCCAATTGTATACAGGAATTAATTCCACTCATATCTGCCTACAGTAATTACGCTGAATCCCTCCATTGTATGCAGAGATTTAATTGATTTGTATCAAGAACAGAACTCCATCTGAAACCCGAACACAGAGTCTTTTTTCATACATATTAAACGGACGCTCAAAATATTCTTCACACAGACTAAACCAACAATACACATGCATTTGGGAACAGTTTCCTTCATTCATATATTTACAGTGAAACCATTTACAAAATTTCAGTCCTCGGCCAGATCTTTCACAATTGGACAACCTTCAACTCACTTCATCGTCTTATTGAAAATAAGTTTGTCGAATAAATTTGCGTTGGGCTGCAGTTCTATGTCCTAATATTTGTATGATTGACTTTTCATCTATGCCCCACCCTATGAAAAATTAACCACATAGATCAGCATAATGAAACCTCTGCAATAACAAAAACCACACTAATGAAAAGGAACTTATGCCCAATTAAACATTTAAATGATAGTATTATTCTAATAAAGCAAGGACAGTCAACCTATTAGAAATAAAGTCTAAAAAAGTTGGGGATCCTAAATAAAAAGTAGGCCTCCAATCTAATTTCAATCAAACAAACATATGGTTTTGTTTCTTAAGAAAGAAACTTATTTTCATATCATGGCCTCAAACAGCCACAATTTATTATCTGATATTTCCTAAATCATCGTTGTGCTGCAGGAGCAGGAAACGTCTTGTGAGGTGCCTTTAGGAGGTTTCTCTACAGTTTTATATAGATAAAACAGTAAAACAAGTGTTGCCTCAAAAATCTGGGATTAAACGTTGCTAGCAATTTGGATACCCTCTATAAAAGAAGAATAGCTACAAGTTGCTTTTCAAGGATTGTTAACATGTGCAAGGGAAAACTTGTTGCATTACAGAGTGAAGAACATTCTGAAAGCCTTATAAGGAAGTTTAATTCATCTAGGCAATAAACAGCTTACTGCATTCATTGTTGTGGTCCAGCGTTAAACCACCAATGCTGGTTCTATCCATAAAACATTGTCCACGTTTTTCATTTTCCTATTTTAACCATCTCCATAGCTGATGAATGGTTACTCTGATCTTACATGAACCAACAGCGAATGTGAAGAAGCACTCATCCATTCTTATTTTCACATGATCATTGAACCAATTTTTTTTTTCTTCTCAGTGATACTTTGCAGCCTATTCAGAATAAAAATGTACATTCTAGAGATAACAAATCGGAAATATCTTGATCGAGTCCCTCTGCATTTTCATGACCTAGCTGAATGCATTTTACTTCTTCCCCTCAACAATATCTCACCAATTTATTAATTACCTTTTTCCTCTTGTTTCTAAGGTCCACAAGATGTAAAGGCCTCTTGCAAGCATTCTCCAATCGTATAAAAAACAAAAAAAATAAGTTGATTTTGTGGCACAAAACATGAAAATATAACTCCGGTTTCTTGTAAATTCATAAGCCCATATGACCTCATCACAGACATTCCAAAGCCTTCCCAAAATAATGCATATTCTTAAGCTCCAACTCCTTCACCACCTTAAAACTCAACTTACTCTATACTACTATTTCCTTTGTTACTGCTTTACAGCATTTCCTTTGCAACATATAGTGCAATTGCTAGTTTTAAGCTCATAGGAAAACCAAACACTAATTTGGTATGTGCTACCATCTTATTTGTGACACTAAAATTCAAAACTTATTTTTCTTATTATAATAATTAATTAATTATTTTTAATTATTATTATTTTTCAAAAATAATTTTATCTTATTAAAAATATAAAATTAAAAATTAGAAGAATCGTGACAAATGCGTGCTTACAAGTTTTATAAAGTAATTTTAAATGAAACAATGTCATTCAAAATATGTGCAAAGGTGAAGAATAATTATATTATAAAATTTATTTTAAAATAAAAATAATTCAACGAATATTTTAAATATGTTATCGCGACTCATCATGTAATGAATCAATACCTCCAATTATATAGTTAGGCACTTTTCTTTTCTGTTTTTTTCTTTACAGCGAGGCTAGTCCAATATTTTCCATTCTTTTCCTTTGCAGCCAGGCTATCAGAGTTAAGTCCAATGTTTTCCAGGAGCATGGAATAAATTTCACCTTTTAAAAACTTAATCACGGTGATGAGGTATAGAATCTATGCTTCCATTTGAAATACAAATATTCAATCATAAAATAGAAACTATTATACCCCAATTTCAAGCTGTTTTCACTCTGCCTTAATCCTTCCCGCAACAATGGAAGAAAACGAGGAGAGCTGCTGGAGCAAAATTTTCCCATGCTTTTTTCCAGGAAAGAAGCCTCGCAAACCTGCCGCTGCTGCTTCTTCCCCTCATAATATATCTCCGGGACAAAATACAAATGTCGATCCGTCAAGAAAGGAGGTTCCCAACACGTGGAGGAGAAAATCTGCATGGAAAGAAGCCTCCCAAAAATGACGTTGCTAGTTCTCCCCCTGATAATAAGATACCTGCAGAAGAAAATGCAAAAGTCGATCTGGAGGGCCTTCTCAGGCACATAACTAAGCTTTTCCAAATAAAGGTAAGGTGATTTCATATTAAACCTGAATGTGAATTATACTCACAGATCCCTATTAAGTTTAAATTTATCCAGTTGTTATGTAAACTCTAAATTAAAATGTGTGACCCGATGTAAAAAAATTGAAGTCTTTCATTGTATAATATGGCAAGTTCATTGTCGTGCTTAAATATTGCAGCAGACATATACATCATCGAGAATATATATACACACAGTGAAGAGATCAAGATATTATTTCGTTCGGGCAAAAGGAGCGTAACAGTTTCAATTGTTTTGCTAACAGGAGGGGAAAATATCAGGCTCTGAGCCAGTGGCAGGTCAACAATATTGGCCAAGTTCACAAAGCTTCATCAACTTAAACACGTTTCTTTATGATGGAAAAATGGCCAATGTCTGTACCAAACGTCCCTCCATGATTTCTTTCACAGTGAATTTTTCTTTCCTTTTTTTTTTATTACTCAAACCTGAAATTTGCAGCTCCATTTCCATGCCATACTGCAAGTAAAATGTACAATCTAAATTTTTCTTTATATTTTTTTAATGGTGTTCAGAAATATAATACTCTAGTACTCGATTCAAAGACAATTGCTAGCATTATGCTGCAAGGTATGGGTTCGGGAAGCATGGTCGCTGCAGGTCTTCTGGTTGTGGCAAATATATTGGAAAGATTCGAACACGTTGGTACCAACCAAATTGAGTGTCGACATCTTTTGAAAGAAATGTTTAAATTAGCCAAACTAGTTAAGGAGTTTCAAGAATTAAAGGGAGACATGCACAACGAAATCGAAGCCGCAACAGCGTTAATTGTGGAAGGTTCCTTCATGTGCTGTGCACACATTAACTCTACAAAATTTTCACAGTGAGTATTCGACAGTCCAGTCCAACCTTGCTCTTTTTTAACGGTGTAATTGATTATTAATGACCGTACTGTATCAAGGGCTCTTGCTCTCCTCAAATCAAATAGAACGCCCTTTTAATTATTTATTACGTTGCGTGGATTTTCATTGATGCAGATTCTTTAGGGCGGGAATAAACAAGGAGAACATCGATCAAATAAAGAAAGAATTAGATACAGAGTACAGAGATCTACACACCAAAATGCTCATCAATATCAATCGAAAGATGGATGATCAGCCCGGACACCCAGGTGGACTTATCTTTATTTGTTTTTCTTTTGAATTTGAAGATGTACTCTCTTTTTTGGTCATTGAATTTGTTACATATTCTTT
This sequence comes from Pinus albicaulis, assembly GCA_034641835.2. Taxonomy (NCBI): domain Eukaryota; kingdom Viridiplantae; phylum Streptophyta; class Pinopsida; order Pinales; family Pinaceae; genus Pinus; species Pinus albicaulis. The sequence continues at coordinate 263,035,529 of CM076575.1, read as the reverse complement.
ATTTTTTTATAAATTTGATACCCAGTTAAATGTTAAATGTTCTCTTAAATTTTATACATCAATTTTTTAAATATTTTATTATTATTATTATTATTATTATTAACAGATTAGCATACTATCGTATTTTAATTAACATAAAATTTTAAAAAAATGAAAATATACAAGGAGACTGGAATTATACCTATTTTATTTAATTAATTAGTGCAAATAATACATGTCAGAATAATTAACATAAGAAATATTTTCCAATGTCATGCAAGGTTGCTCATCAAATGAAAAATAATAATACTGAAGCATAATTGTAAACCCTTGATTCACTAGACAAATTACTCCCACAAATTACTGAATTAAACTAGAACTAGTCTTACCAAGTTCTTAACAAAGATAAAATAGATAAATAACTCAAGATGATCTCAATGCCTAGCTCCTATCCCTTTTTATAGGTTATCTTACATCAATATTTGTTAATTTGCTTGAGATGGAATATCCTCACCCTTTTTCAAAATTTACTATTAAAATTTACTTTTTTATTAATATTTGTTATTTTGCTTGAGATGAGATATCTGGTGGTTCTATATCTATTCCATGATAGAATTACTTTTCCTTCATTTACATTTGTATTTATATATTTTTAGGCTAAATATCAAAACTGGTCAAAACCGAAGAAATGAAAGGATTAATTAATGATTAATAAATAGTATGTTAAAGATTAATAATTTGTCAATTTTAATTATTAATTCAATAAATATTATATATTTTTAATAATTAATAAATTAAATTATTATATTAAATATGTGTATATAATTTCATTTATTTTTATATTATTATAATATTTTATATTAATAATTAATGGATTTAGTATGTAAAAAATATTATGTTGGTATGGAGAGATATTGTCATATTAATGTTAAAATATCTCTCTCACACATATATATTAACAATCTCCTATTTCATCAAGTCACCTCAACATCCTTACTTATGACTAAATATGGAGAAATCATTGAATCATGTTTTATCAAATAAATATTGTTAATATATATGTAACGAGACATAATGTTTTAACATTAACATGACAACATCTCTCCATACCAACATAATATTTTTTACATCAACATAACAACTTCTCCCATACTAAAATAATATTTTAACATTAACATAATCATCTTCCATACTAAATTATAAAACATATTTTAAATAGAAAAAAATTACACTAAAAATATATATTAATTTTAATTTTAAATTATAAAATAATTATAAATTTATTTTCTATATAATTTAATTATTAAAATATTTTCTTATTTTATTATATAATTCACCTATTAAAAAATTTATTATTTTAAATTCAAAATTTATTATTTTTTATTATTTTTCATTAAATTTTAATTTCAAAGATATCTTCATCAATAAATGATTAATATTTTGTTTTTTCCCTAGCTTATCATGATCAAAGAAGTACTTTATTAAATATCTATCATGTTGAAATTAATGATTATTGTGATTAAAATTAAAATTTTGACAATTTTATTTAATATTTTTCAAAGAAATAATTATATTATGTTTCATTAAAAAAATATGCTCTCCCGCAGCTGCAGAACTCCCCTATCGCCTTTTGAAATAACATTACTGCCAGATATAAATGCTTTTAAATCCAAATTTTCCCATCCCTCCCAGAAATTTATTATACAAAATTTTATTAGATTAGCTCGTCTAAAAACGAAAAAGTGATGAGGACAACTTGTGTAACAGGGTCCCCCCGATCGGGGTGAGAACCAAGGTAATAGGACAAGCGGTGGCAATCGGTCGGAACACCGCCCTACGGACAATTAAGGATTATCATGATGCACCGCCAAAAACGATTAGCAGTGTGGGTGGTGGCATGCTTTAACGTTATGATGAATGTAACTTGCGTTGCTGGCTTGTCAGTGCTCGGGAGGGAAGGAAAGTTTGAGGTAATGTATATACCCCCCTCGCCCAAAAAACTCATGCAAACATTACAGAGTTTACGGAGGGAAAAAGCTTGGGAGCTGAGTAGGGAGAACGATTCAGAGGATAGGTATGTATATGTTCCTGTCCCCATTTTAATGAATCCGCCCATGCATAATCGGAACTGGTTAGATACTACAAGCCATGCTGGGATTTTAAATTGTATGCTTTGCTCTTTACCCCCACTGAAAATCCCTTTCCGCCCCTGTTTTAGAGACCCCTGTCGAAGTTTTAAAGTCAATAGAAGTAGGGCCATTACAATGAACAGTGATACTATGCAGGAAATTTGCATTCTATGGTGTCTGTGGTGTCTGTGGTGCTCACCATTAGGCCCTAGGTTAAATTACAGAATCTATATGAGTCGTGTTATACCCAAGACCCTCATTAGCAGATTGAATTCGAAAAATGATGCGGTTGATTGTATGAATACTGGTTTAGAATCTGTTATTAGTTTGAAGGCTGAGGATGTAAAGGGCTGTCAAGACCCCTGTAGGTGCATGGCCAGAGTAGTGTTAGCTGACAAGGTTGATGTTCTTCCACCCAAACCTGAACCTGATACTCACGACCATAATTATAAAGTTCAAATTCACTTCAATTGCCTTGTCTCTGAGGTTTGCGTTTCTCATGTTTTGGATGGGACTATCGGAATGCATGGTAATAGAAGCAGGGGTTTTATCATGACTCTGGGTTTTGTACCTGTTATTATTTATCTGTGTGTTATACTGGATAGGACCAAAGCCAGTATGGGAAAGCGCAGTCTCCGTTCAGATATAGCAAAAGGAAAGCAAAAGGTCCAGACAGAACAAGAGCCAATGAAAAGAGGCAGAAAAACAAATAAAGAACATTTAGAGAAGCTAGTGTTGAACTATATAGTGGGTAATTCATCTCCCACCAGAAACCAAATTCGAGGATGGGAAAGAGAGTTGCAGATAAATCCTGAAGATAATGAAGCTGCAGCAGATATCCTGGACTTCATTCAGGACCCTGGCAATACTCGGGGACGCTTCACCTTATTCAACCAAACTATTCACACTTATTGGCTAATGAAATGCCTCTTGGCAAAAGCAATTCATAATGCACAACCTCCAGAGTATAAAGTACAACCAAAGACTGAGTTATTCCTCAAAGATCTGCTGGAAAATATTGATACCAACTTGCAGCATATTAAATTTACCCAGCATCAAGCTATACAGAGATTGGATGACAGGATGGGACGACTGGAGAAACTACTACAGCACATGCAACAGGTTGATATGCCGGGGTCTCGGGCCAATGACCCAGCCCCGGTGTCCTCTTCAGATGAATAGCTACTTTTAAACTTCCTGTTTTATGGTTTTTTGGAAATTTTTTGAACTAATTTTATATGATAAGCTTGAGCATATAGAAATAGTAGGACAACTAGCTCATGCGATGTATAGAAGAAGAAGACAATTTCATTTTTGGCAAACTTTTAATGGTATTAGATGGCCAACAGACCTGGTTTCCTGCGGGCAGGTTGAGGCCAAGAATGCTTATAATACTGTAACCTGTCTTTACATATAAATAGAAAATGGAAAGTACCACCAAATTAACAAAAAAAAAAAAAACTTGTGTAACAGGGTTACTGTACTGTTCACTCTCGTGATCAACACTGCTTTTAAAGGTATATTTAATTAAACGATAATGTTGTGGTCACAGGTTCTTTGCCATCATCACAGCCACCGCAACCGCAGGCACAGCCACCAGTTATAATTTATGCGCAGAACGTTTTTCTTCCCGCAGGTGCAGTGCCTCACTACAAAGAAAATGCATGCATATGGATTGCCAAATTATTGAATTAATTTTTATAATTTAAGTTTCTCTACTAGTAAATTAGTTTATTCCCTAAACAATAAACAGAGAGGTCGTTTCATGCTTTTTGATCCTTCAAGTTGCTTCTACTATTGTTAAAACACTGCTCTGACGTTCTTAATATTGTTGAAACAGGAGGGCTTTTGCCAACAGGATCTCTACAACATGAAGGTGGATTGTCACAAATACAGTGTCAAAATAAATTGTCTGCAGAAGAGGAAGCAAAGAGGGTCGAGGAAAAGAAAAGGAAGAGCAAGATAAGAGGAACGCATAGGAAGATAAGAGGAAGGAAGAGGAAAAGCGAAAGGCGGAGCAAGAGAAGAGAAAGGTAGAGGAAGAAGCAAGGAGGGCGGAGGAAAAGAGACAGGCAGAGCAAGAAAAGAGGAAGAAAAGAGGAAGGAAGAGGAAGAAGCAAGGAGTGCGGAGGAAAAGAGAAAGGCAGAGCAAGAGAGGAAGGAAAAGGAAGAAACAAGGAGGGCGGAGGAAAAGAGAAAGGCAGAGCAAGAAGCAAGGAGGGCGGAGGAAAAGAAAAAGGCAGAGGAAGAAGCAAGGTGGGCAGAGGAAAAGAGAAAGGCGGAGCAAGAGAAGAGGAAGGCAGAGGAAGAAGCAAGGAGGGCGGAGGAAAAGAGACGGGCAGAGCAAGAAAAGAGGAAGGAAGAGGAAGAAACAAGGAGGTCGGAGGAAAAGAGAAAGGCAGAGCAAGAGAAGAGGAAGGCAGAGGAAAAGCGAAAGGCGGATCAAGAGCAGAGGAAGGCAGAGGAAGAAGCAAGGAGGGCGGGGGAAAAGAGACAGGCAGAGCAAGAAAAGAAGAAGGAAGAGGAAGAAGCAAGGAGGGCGGAGGAAAAGAGAAGGGCAGAGCAAGAGAGGAAGCAAAAGGAAGAAACAAGGAGGGCGGAGGAAAAGAGAAAGGCAGAGCAAGAGAAGAGGAAGGCAGAGGAAGAAGCAAGGAGGGCGGAGGAAAAGAAAAAGGCAGAGGAAGAAGCAAGGAAGGCAGGGGAAAAAAGAAAGGCGGAGCAAGAGAAGAGGAAGGCAGAGGAAGAAGTAAGGAGGGCGGAGGAAAAGAGGAAGGAAGAGGAAGAAGCAAGGAGGGCGGAGGAAAAGAGAAACGCAGAGCAAGAGAGGAAGGAAAAGGAAGAAACAAGGAAGGCGGAGGAAAAGAGAAAGGCAGAGCAAGAGAAGAGGAAGAAGGCAGAGGAAGAAGCAAGGAAGGTGGAGGAAAAGAGAAAGGCAGAGGAAGAAGCAAGGAGGGCAGAGGAAAAGAAAATGGCAGAGGAGGAAGCAGAGAGGGCCGAGGAAAAGAGGAAGGCAGGGGAGGAAGTAAAGAGGGCTGAGGAAAAGAGGAAGGCAGAGGAGGAAGCAAAGAGGGTTGAGAAAAAGAAAATGATAGAGAAAGACAAGAAGGTGGCAGAGGAGCAAGCAAAGAGGGCGAAAGAAAAGAAGAAGGTAGAAGAAGATAACGGGAAGGTGCAGGAGAGAAAGGCGACAGAAGCAGATGAAAGGAAAGAGAAAGAAGTCGGGGAGAAGCAAACAAAGACAAAAAATGACCAAAATAAAGTTGAAGAGGAGGAAGCAAAAATGGTCAAGGAAAATAAGAGGGCGGTGGAAGAAAAGAGGGAAAGAAAAAAGAATGCGGAGGAAGACCAGAGGAATGAGCAAGAGAGAAATACAAAAGAAGCCTAGGAAAGAAAGAGAGATCGAGGAGGATAAGACAACATCAAAAAAATGGCAAGAAGCAGGCTAAGGAGGAGGAAGCAAGATTGTCTAGAGAGGCAGAAATCAAGATGTCATCCGCAGGAGATCAACCTCAAAGTAGCGAGAACCCCGAAGACCCTTGGTGGAAAAAGGATAAGCTCGAGCAGTGAGTTCCGGACTACAAAAGGGAAACACTAAATTAAAGGGCAGTGAATCAGTAGCTCAGGAGAAGCAATTTTCTATTCAGCATGTTTTAAATGTACAACCTACATTAGAGAACGGGACCCATAGTAAACATTAATGATGATAAAAGAGAAAAGAAGAAAAATCACATTCATATGGAGTTTGATAAGACCACCAAAACTATCAATACACAACTGCATTGCACAACTGAAGGTTACCTATAAGATGAAAGCTTTGATGGCGGGGGCAGAGCATAGAAATTTCACAAATGGTTTTGGTAATTTTTTATATGGTCCTATAGATCTTATGGGTTTTGGGCGAAAGTAAATAAAGACATTATATTCTATTTTGTATGGACCTCATATAGATCTTACAGATCTCCGGAATGTAAACAAACATATTCTATTCTATTCTGTTTTTCAGTTGTTGGACTGGTGAAATAGAATGTTCAGATTGCATAACTAAGGCGCTTGCCTTTTTTCGGGCTTATGAATTTATCTGTGAATCCTATCCATCTCTGATATAATCCTTTTGAATCTATCCGTTTGTTGCACCTGTTGCTCAATCTTCTGTCACTGGAACTGTTCATTCTCCAAACGTTGCATCTGCTGCTTCAATAACTAACACTTAACCAACACTAAAGTTTTTTTTTTAAATTATATCACCAACTTCATGAAACAGATCCCCAGGATGCCTCACGTTAAAGAGGAGGTCAAGAAGTGTATTCCTTCGAGTCGAGAACCCACAAATAAACTCTTATAAGCGATTGTGAGACTTCATGACACCAAACAAAACAATAAAATCATCAAAGGAATGTGAAAAGAGAAATACATGAAAAATGAAACCATGGCCACTCTCCATAGACCAACGTACTGCAAAATTCGTAATTTATCGTAATTATGCCGGTGGGTGTGTTTATACAAGAAAGATTTTAATAAAAAAATTATGAATACAATTGGTATGATTATTAGTATTAAGTTTTTATATTTAAAATTTAATTAAAGTAGATTTAATAAAAAAGAGACATTAATTGAACCCATTACAACAAAGTTTATTATTTCACTCCGTATAAAAAAATTCCCAATCACACAACATACCACCCAATTATTTATCTCTATCTCAAATAATGATAAAAAAAATCGAATGTTTAGTATAGTGGAATTTATTAATAAAAATAATTTCAAATTTAGATATTATTAAAAAACATATAATTATTATTGAAGGTAGTTTTATCAAAGACAAAAAGAACAGGAACTTTCTTGCAAACAATATATTAAAAAGAAATATAAGTTAATCAAGTTTATTCTTCAAAAGAAATATAAGTTAATCAAGTTTTATTCTTCAAGGTGGTTATAGTGGATGGCAATGTAAGGTGGTTATAGTGGATGACAATGCAGTGTCATTTATTATTTCACTCCATATAAAAAAAATCCCAATCACACAACATACCACCCAATTATTTATCTCTATCACAAATAATAATTTACTGATAAAAAAAATCGAAGGTTTAGTATAGTGGAATTTATTAATAAAAATAATTTCAAATTTAGATATTATTAAAAAACATATAATTATCATTGAAAGTAGTTTTATCAATGACAAAAAGAACAGAAACTTTCCTGAAAACAATATATTAAAAAGAAATATAAGTTAATCAAGTTTTATTCTTCAAGGTGGTTATAGTGGATGGCAATGCAGTATCATTTTTAGATTCAATGTATTTATATTTTTCTCTTTCAACTGCCAATTTTTCTTTTGAAAGTGTAGTTAATATATTGTTTAATTTTTTATAAACATGTATGAAGGTAATTATAGGGGTATATGTATCTATTTGTTTTAGATGATAATATATGGGAATCAATACTAGGATTTCCATCATATAATTATCTTTCATTTTGTTGATGAAAATTAATGAATCTCTCATCACTTGTAAATTTGTAACAATCTTCTTTCTAACGTTTCTTAAAAGTAATTTCAATGTCACCATCTTAGCAAAGTTGTTTGAACCATTTCCCAAATATGCTCTGAATTTTACGAAATGAGTTTCTAAAATTTAAAGTATGCCTCTAACTCAATAAAGAGATGATATGCCTCAACGTGCTCCATTAAAAGCGTTGAAATCTTTGGCATTGATGTCTAGTTCATGCAAGGTTGACAGTATTAGTGCATAAGCTCAAGATGGGTCAAGGCCTGAGTAACAAGTTAAGGCAATCTTAGGAGGGGGCAAGGCCAAAGTAACGATGACATGCTCAAAACACAAGCTTGGGAGGGATCAAAAATTACGTCATAGGAAATGTGTGATGAGAAGCCATGAAGGGACAACAGTGTCAACAAACGGATCATACATTGGACCATTGGAGCACAAAAGTAGAGCATAGGAGGGATTTCACCATAATTTGAAACTAGCAAAAAGGTCAAGCACCAAGGAGGTAAAGTCTTTATTCATTTCCCCAGTCACAAAAGGCCATAGGCTAATTCCCATGGGCTAAAATTGCATTAGGCCATGGAATCACTAGGGCATCGACCTTACTTCACAAGGAAATTAAACTAACTTGAACACCCTAACAACATGAGACCCAAGACCTAGGTAGGATGAGAACACGATTGAGTTGGATGACATAGTGGAGTATATGTATATATATGTAGAGTTAGCATAGAAGAGTCAGTGAGTTAATAAGAAGAATCGTGAGGGAGATATTATGATGTGTTGTAAATTTGATAAAATCAGAAGAATTAGAAAAAGAGAGGTTGTTGGTGGTGAATGAACTAGAAAAGAAGTTGATTTTAGAATAATAAAAATAGTTGTAAGAATGAAGTTTAGTTAAAAGGTGTCATAGATCTAAGTCTGAAAATGTATGAAAGAGGGATTTGCTTGGTTGTAGCAAGTTGGTGCTTGCATATTATGGGATTGGAGTCTCCTTTAGGTTGGTGCTTGTAAATAATAGGGGGTTGGTGCATCTAGTTGGTTGGTGCTTGCAAGCAAGTGGGAGTTGGCGCTTCCAACAATAGGGTGCTTGAAAAGAAAATGAGGTCGTTCCTTTGTGTAGATTGATACCCACAAATTCTAATGTAAACTGAAGTTCGTGCTTGCATTTGCATTAAAAACAAAATAAAATTTATGGTTTTCTCCTGTATGGGTTTCCACATAAACATATTATGATTAAGATTTATGTGATTGGTTCACTTATGTATTGTTGAATTTGTTTTATTGGTTAAATAATTATTAAAAATTATAAAATATTGATTCCCCTTCCCCCAATATTTTCCTGATTTCCAATAATTGGTATCAGAGCAAGGTTCCTTCATCAATAATTTAAAAAATGGAAGGTAGATCCAATCTAAAGCATCGCTAGTTAGGATGGTATTCTTACTAATAGATATCCTCTGTTCATTGGAAAAAATATACCTTTTGGAAGGTGAGAATAAGAACTTATCTAATGTCCCCTGGTGTAGATGTATGGCATGCAATGTTGAATGACTATGAAGAGCCATTTGTTTTGATCAACAGAGATGCCAAGCTTTATTTATTCTGTAATACCAAAGCAATGAATGAAATCCTAAGTGGTATTTCTAAATCCAAATTTGTTAAAGTCGTGCACTGTATGACATGAAAAGAAATATGGGACAAGTTGAAGAATATATATGAAGGAAATAATAAGGTAAAGAAAGCCAAACTCAAAGTTGACAGAATGTAGTTTGAATTAGTAAATATGAATGAAGATGAGGGTATAGCCATTTTTTTCTTTCATGTGGATCCAATAGTTAACACCATAATAGGTCTCAAAGAAATTGTGAATAATTCCATAGTAGTTCAAAAAGTTTTAAGATCTCTTCTTTCCATATTCAGTGCCAATGTTTTAGCTCTTAATAAAATGTAAAATATTAGCAAATTAGCCATGGATCAACTACATGAAACTCTAATTGCTTATGGAATGAGAACAAAAAAAGGTAGACCTACATCAAAGGAAGTACCCTTAAAATAAAATAATAAGATCAAATATGACCAAGAATGCACAAGTTATGTACGGGGATTTGAAAAAAAAAAGAAAAGTTTCCTTTCAAATGTTTTATTTGTGGAAAAGTTGGACATTGTGCATCTAAATACCCACATAAAAAGGAAGATAACAAACATGAAAAACTATAAAAGAACATGTATATGAGATTCAAGAAGAAAAGGAACTTCAAGAATAAAATCTTGTATGCCCAAGAGGACAACAACTCCTTAGAGGATGAGGATGAATATTCCTTTGACGAAGAAAGAAAGAATGATTTCATGATCATGGCCATAATGAATGATTTCATGATCATGGCCATAGAAACAAAAGGTTAAGGGAAAGACGAATATGGATTAGATGAAAGAGAGGTTGAAGTAGATTTGGAAGGTGAACTGGTAACTGCCTTAGAAGAAATGCAAGGACTCAAGAAGAAGAACAAGAAGTAGAAAGAGTTGGTAAATTATGAAAAGAAAAGGATAAATTTTAGGATTCTTCACTTTGTCCTCTAAAAGTGGAATTGGAGGAAGCTAAGAAGATTAAATACTCTTTTATAACAACTAAAAGAGAAGGGGAAGGAATGTGAAAATATAGAGGAACAATTTGTCTCTATTAGAAAAGAATTAGAAAATACCCAAGCTCAACTGAGACAAAATTTAAGGTTTACTAAAGGATCCGAGAAATTGGATGAAATTTTGAGTGCTTAGAGATCACCCCTAATAAAAAATAATATTGGTTATGCAAGAGAGATAAGAACCAAAAAATATGAAGGAAAATAATAAACATATGTGATGAAGTTCTCAAAAGATGTAATAACCATGGAATTAATGGAAATAATCAAGCTCAATAGTAGAAAAGAAGAGTGAATGACAACATAGGAATTGAGGACAACAATGTCAAATTCAACAAAAAAAAGATAAGAAAATGATGATAAGGAAATTAGAGACAATAATAAAACTCAATAACAACAAAGTGAGGAAAGATATAACAACTCGAGCATCCATAAAGGTGAAGTAAAATTGTTGGGTGTGGAGCTTGATTATCTTATTGATTCAGAGGTCTCAGCCACGTTGGACCCGGCTCAAAGGCAGCAACACCACCGCATTTCCAAGGATAAGCTCTGTGTGTGTGTTTTAAAGAACTTTTAAAGAGCACCCCCACCCCCCGACTAGGGTTCTGGGGAAGCGCCCTCGAAGCTAAAATTAGATGAAAATTTTCCTTGTAAAATATTGTAATTTCGTATTCAATCTGGGCCATTCATTAGGTGAATGATCTCACGGTATAAGTTATGTTAATTTAGTTTTTTTTTTTTTCCTTAGAATGGAACCCTTAGTTTATATGAGGTAATTGCATTTCGATTATGTGATTATTCTGAGTGAGAGAGAGACAGAGGAGATTGTGTGAGAGTGAAGAGGAAATTGCAATAGATTTGTTGTAGTTTGTATCTCTTCATTTTGCTGGATAATATAGAAGGAAGGACTGGTATTTTCTCCGTGGACTTAGCCCAAATTAGGTGAACCACGTATATTCGTGTCTCTCTTGTTTTATGCATTTTTTTAATTATGTTTTCACAATATTTTGTGTATTTCATTGCTCCATTAATTAATTTCTAAAAAAAATATCAACAGAAGCATCATCCATCTCAAATGGGCAATTAAGAATGAAAAAAAAAAAAAATTCCCTGAAAGTTCATTTACCTCGAGGTATCAAGATCTATTTTATGGTTATTGTTATTCATGCACAAATTTTAGTCATAAGGTTGTACATTGTAGAGAATATATTAAAGATAGTCATTCGAGAAGAAAATATTATCAGTCCTCAAAGAATAGGGACAGTGTATTTATAAATCATCTTAAGTATAATCTCATGGCCATCGACATTGTAGCAATAATGTTGCAACTCCAAAGGGTCTCAACTTTAATTTTCAACTAGAGGTTCATACAAAATTAAGAGGGGTATAAAATATGTGTGTAGTAAGCACTATACTTATTTATTGTTGAATTTTATATGGAAGTAAATACTAAGATGAGATCTAGTTACCGAATGACCATTCTAACTCTTCTATGTTACATGCATAATTCGAAATTGTAGGAAATTAGAGACAATGAGCTAACCTATGCTAGCTACAATTAAAGAATGAAAACAATTTTAATTGAGATGAAATGAAAGCATACCTATTTTACTATGCAAAATCAAACTCATAGTTGAAATAAAGTTTGTAAACAAAAAATCCTAATTCTTGCAAGAAAAAAAAACTATATAGAAAAATAATTCAAAGCATCTACTTATCTATTTTCTTCTAAATTATATCTTTAGGGTTCCATGAATATTATTGTAGAAATTAGGTTGTATATTTTCCATTTCTTGTGAGGCGATATTTATGGTTACTGACAAAATTATCTCGGCCTAAGTTCGATGGCAAGCCTAGAACAACAGAGAAATAAGGAAACCAATGCTTTCCTTAAAGTAAATAGATGATGGAATGAAGCCTACCTTGAGTCTATCACAACCTTTGTTCATTCTTCAGCTTGAATGTTACAATTCCAACTATGATTTCCAAAATTAGAACGTGCACAGTCAGATAACACAAACCAAGAAACTATGAGATCTATGCAGTATAATGTAAGTAATATATTCAATAGATCAACATGGTACTAAAATAATTGAAATAATAAAAATCAGATATAGTAAAAAAAGAAAAATTTTCATTAATATAAATGGAAGGATATTACAACCACAAATAGGATTTTTTCTTGTAGAAGAGCTCCTCCAAGTTGTTAACATGTCCTTTCCTAGTCACAATATGCACCTCCAATCACCCTAAATGCATGGAATGTTAACCTTTCACGTCAACAGTATAAGGGTAGAATCCAAAAGCCAACCATTAACCTCTTGCATTTGCAAGATGGTAAATATATAGAAGAGTGGGGTAAGTTGGGAGTTCTTATCCAATTACCAATCTAAGGCTTTAGATCCACTTTTGATGGGAGGATGGGATCAAAGGATAAGCGATGGAAACTCCAAATAAGGATGAGATATAATCTGAAAGTTTAATCCAATATAAATGGTTATAAAAAAATATGCAAGATTCTAGAAGATGAAGCTTCCGTAAATTCTCTCATTTTCCTAAATTTCTAGAACCAATGTAGGTGCAAAGGGAAGAAACCTGTAGGTGATCAACTCTAGTCACAGTTACATGCAACCTATAGGTGAAAATTTTCCAGAGGAAGGCTAGGGAGTGTTGGTGCTAAAAATGGCTCAGATGAGGTGGTTTTAGGAAGAAATTTTGGGAAATGAAGGAGGTTCACTTAGGGCTTTGTGCAATGATGTTGAAAAGGGGGGATAGGATGTTGATTGATCCCATTAGGAGGCATAATGACTGCATGTGTAAAAATGGCCTATAACAGAATGCACCTAAAGCACAAAGTCAGAAATGATGGATGATGAATGAAGTGCTTTACCTTGTGAAAATTAGAGATCAAGAAAAACTGGCGAGCTTCATCTATTACAATATATTTTGATCATGAAAACTCTTTTCTAAAGTAGGAATACTCATACTTAGCACATAAGAAAACATAAAATGTGTAATGATCAAAAGACGTGTCCACGGATGCAACTCGTGGAACCATGAATCGATGACTATCTATAGGATCACAACCATTATAGATTGTGATCCCTGTATAAATCTTGAAATCGTATCCGATATGGATGAAACTAGATTCAGGGTCTTCTATATTTTTCACACAACCAACCAACGTACGAGTCTAACCATGTGAATCAATGAGTTGAGGTCAAACACGGTAGACACCGTATGATTACCGACCGATGATGTAAGTTGTTAAAAAATGTGAGAGAAACCATTGATGATGTTAATGGCTCTCAAGGTACTACAGTACAATGTGTATGGTGTGAGTAAATGATTTCATGTTGAGCACCACACAGAGTCTTTCGGTCGAAGGAAAATGATGTAAGCATATCGTCGAGAGTGAGGAAAATTGCCATTGATGTATGCAAGCACCAAGGTACCAAAGAGTTGTTTCTAAGCCAACTTCTTGGATGATGTGTTGATGTCGACAAGAAGTGACCCATCACAGGAGGGCCTTGATGCATCCCCCATCAACAACACAAAATAGATATCATAACTGAGACATAATGATCATGATACAGAACTGGATCAGGAAAATAAAAACATGGAATGAAGGCTTAAGAATATTGCGACAGATATCAGCCGAAGTTAATTCTCTTGAACACATAACGACACTGAATGGAGTTGGAAGCATTGACCCAAAACCGAGATGGAGGCTCTGAAAGTTATGATGAACCAAATGACAAGCAGATTACCCAACCCAATAAACACAGAGATGAATTGGAAGAGTGTCATGTTCAAGAGCGACTCACTGCCATTAGCAAAATGGAGTACCCCGATTTCCCAATTTCCCCAACCATACTGGTCAATACCTCTTTATTTTTTAACAAGCTTGAGGAGGATAGCATATGCTTGATCTGTAAGTTCATCCTTCAGATGAATTCCTCGATGTATTTTTAATGAACCTTGAGAAGGAGTGGCTCGGCATTGTCATGTTTGACAATTCCATCATTGTTTAATGTTTTAACGAGTCCAAAAAACATTAAACTAGACATTTTTTCCGTATTTAGAGAGTTTCAAAAAGAGGTGAAAAAGAAAACATCAGATGTTCCTTTTCATATATAGTCTCTCAAGTTCGAAAAGCGAGAAAAAAATACTCAAGAAAACCTCTTAGCCATGTTTGACTAAGGTATTCATTTTTCGTAAATAGTCCATCTCATTCCAAAAAGGGTTAAACTTATACTGAGCAGATATCTTTTCATTTACTTTAATGAGTTCAAAAAGACAAGTACTCGACAATATTTTCATGTTTTGGGAGTATGAAAAGATCCGAAAGAGGAATCTAAGGGGTTCCTTTTTCATAAGTTTATAGATCCTTAAAAAGATATAAAAGTATACTCCTTGGTAAAAATAATTTGTTTAAAACACGCTAAAACACCATTAACAATTGTGGAATTTCTCAAAACACCACAAAAAGGATTAAACATACCTATTTTATAGTAACAATGAAGGATATATAGGTAAAAACATTAAATTTGAATAAAATAATACAAGAAATGACCATTAATACTCAAATTGATTATTTATTTTTACCATTTGATAGTTACCTTCAACAGTGAGAGTTTTGGAGCACTTCTTCCCTCAATCTTCTGCAACTGATTGTAGCCAATCCAATGGATAATTTGAAGTACTGTCACTTATGGGTAAGAGCTAAAAGCCTTCTCTTTGATTTGATTGTCCATTTTTGTGATTTCATGTCAATTTTTGAGCTTTTGAGGGTCTCGAGGTTACTAAAACTTCCCCTACGACCAACGCACCCCCCCTATGTCTAAAAATTCATTGCACCTAGGCATATTACCACTACTAAGATAGGTGGAATGCTCTAGTTTTCACAACAGAGGTACGGTGGGCACAAAAAAATCAATGATTTGTTAGTTTTCCCTAATTTTTTTTCAATTTGTTTCATGAAAATGAGCCTAATGAAGCCTTTGTTGATGTTTTAGGTATCCATTAGCACAAAATGGAATTCATTTGGTGAGAAAGAGAACATGAATAGCAATATTTTACTGCAACTTATTATCCTGCCACTATCTAGGCACTGAACAACTGTGGATTGTTGAAATTATTTTGGATACCTGGTATGAGGCAAGAAATGGAGTTTTTCGTATACCTTGTTCATTCATGGGATGTTCAGGTATAGTCCTTCAGGTTTGGGGAACGTCTTCTCAAGATAAAGGTGAATGATATCTACTTTCTTACAATGTTATCCAAGAGGAGTGCCCCCATATCTCTTCTAGGTGGGAGGAGTGGTGGGGATACCACGAAATAATATATCAACACCTATTTCGGATCTCGAGCCCAATCTACCAGGAATGGAAATATGAATATCAAATATGTGACCTAGTTACCATTAAGGATGATCATATTTATCATTGCTAGACTGGTAGGTAGCTCGACACTACATGTAGTGATTTGATCGTACATGCAGTATGGGATAGAGTGTCTAACACCGACAATGTTTAGCTGGAGCAAGGGTGTCTGTTCAATATGAAAGAACAACTGACCAAATTGAAAGAGGGGAAATTGAAAAAATTCGATTATGGTTCGATTTTAGTCTCTTTTTCTTTGGAGCGGGTGTCATTAATTTAGCCTTAGCAGGTTATACTAGAGATGATCAATCCGAGGGTACCACACATGAGGCAGTGGATAGATCACATGGCCCGACATGTAGGTCCATTGGCGATCAATTTTTCACCAGCCTTCTTTGGATGGTTGCACAAAAAATTCATCATGATCAATGACTATCTGTATGCGGAGATGGATTTACATGATGATCCCAAGCTCGTGCTTCCTAAGGGTGAGAAATGGGATGTTTCAGGTAAAAATATTTTGACCACTAATTTTTTGAAAGTTTTACAATTTTTTTGTGTTTTTGATGTTTCTGAGGCTAAAATATTTGATGTTTCTTGCAGATGTTGGACAAGTTCGACTAGTGGGTGCATCATATCTCCTTCGTGCAGGAGGACATCCACATGAGGAGGCAATGGTATCAGTAGATGTTACAGCGGTAGGGCAGGATACACTACCGTATCTTGAGGTAGTCGAGATCCTATCATAGGTGGAGCACCACATGGATGGATTTACCCAAGGGGTTGATAAGGCCGTAGTCGATCAGGTTCCCATGTGACTTCAAGGACACACCATCAGGGTGCCAAGCCGTATTGGTCATTTGATACGCAAGATGGCTTGCGTAGTTTCTTTTTATCATGAGAACCATTAGTCTACTTAGATGTTTGCATATAGTTTTCATATGGGCGATGTAGTTGTATGTCTCAGGACACAATGTTTTGAAAAACAAAAATTATATATATATACATATATATATGTTTTCAGTGTAACAGTTTCTATGATGTTTTCAACATGATGTGATGTGAATTGAAAATTATTTACATTCGTTGCAAATTTCTATCTAAAACGAGATTAGCTAGGGCATTAGCTAAAATGTTTAGATTTCTAGAAATGTTTTCATATTGTATGAAATTTAAATGTCTTTCTAAAATACGTACTCTCAAAACCTTGCAAAGGATGGTGGTATATTCGAAATTTGTAGTACAATAAGTTGGGAATCGATTATGGTGACTAAGTGACGGATTCCATGTGAACTAGCATCATATAGTAGCTCGACCACTGCAATATACTCAATGGTGTTCTTAGACGAGCAACCAATGAAAATCCCTTACATACTCACCAGCTCACCATTTCGAGCAAATATATCCTGCGTTGTGGAAGGTAGGTTTTGAGTATTATGACTAGCACCATCAATGTAACCGATGTACAGTCCGATAGATGTCAACATCTACAAATCAAACGTAAATGGGATCAACAGAAATCATGGGAAACTTTGAAAATACACACGCAAACACACTCAAACACACGTATAGAAAATATGTACATAGTGTTATATGCCTAATATCAAGCATTTTAGTTTTTAAAGTACAACCCATTTATAGGTTACGCTAGTGGAAATCCATCAAAATATACCAACTCATAGGCCCCTTTTGCAAGGACTCACTTGAAAATGTATAGGCCCAACCACATAGGTTGGAGCTTTCCTGGACCTAAATTATCGGCCTTCTGGTCATTTAAGAGAACCATGTATCCTTCCGATAAGACTCGAGGCTTGACACTTTTGTCGTATTGCACCTTGAAACGTCATTTATGAGCTTCATTGGCTAAAGCGGTATTGCTTCGGGTTTCATTCAAATGAGTCAAACATAACACACGCTCCTTCTCTACAGAAGTGATAGGAAGAAGTTTGACAACTAGTTTCAATGATGGAATTTCACACTCGATGGGGAGGATCGCTTCCACACCATATACCAATTGAAAGGGTGTGAATATGGTAGTATTCCTCACTGAGGTTTGGTATGCCCACAAGGTCATGTAAATAAGTAGGTTCTATTCTTATTTATGGACCCCTGCCATACGTTGAAGCACAGTTTTAAGAACTTTGTTGATGGCCTCAACTTTTCCATCAACTTGTGGATAGTAGGGAGTGGATTTTTCATGCGAAAGTCCCAACTTGGCATCTAGTTCAGTCATCATAATTTTTCAGGAAATGCTTTTCATGATCCATAACTATTTCTTGTGGTACGCCAAACCTAGAAATAATGTGATTGAATAAAAAGTATGCAACTGTCTCACCAGTGTTGTTAAATGAAGGCATCGCCTCGGCACACTTAGTATAGTATTTAACAATGACAATAATATAACCATTCCCCTTGCCTGAGCAAGGGTTACATGTCATAAATTTAGTGCCCCATTTCTTGAAAGGACCAACAGCGACAACGGGATGCGAAGGAGTAGGTGGAGCACGCATCTTGTGATCATAAATCTGGCACACATCACACTTCTGAACAACGAAGATGCAATCGTGAAAGATAGTGGGACAAAAGTAACCAACGCGTAGGATATTCTGAATGGTAGTATAACCAAGCAGATGGCCACCACATGCCTCTGAGTGCCATTCATTAAGAATTTTTTTGGGTTCCTCGAGAGTGAGGCACCTTTGTAATATTGTATAAATACCACGATGGTAAAGGGTGTCACCGATAATGATGTAATTTCAGGATTGGTATTGAATAAATTTCCGCCCAGAGCGAGAGGTATTAGGCTGAAAAGTATGGTTCTGGAGATAAATCAAGAAATATCCATATCATGGGTCAGATGAAGAAATCAGAAATAATGACTCATCAGGGATCGAATCTTTGGATGTAGATTCATAATCAAGGGAAGGAAATTCACACATAAGCTCGGAAAAACTAGGGATTTCTTCAACTTTGATTTTATGAATTCCAGGTCGAACTCTTGGAGAACAACAATCCACTTAGAGTAATTTCCCCTTAGCAATTGATGTGACAATATATATGTCATAGGGTTGCAATTTGAAATGACAATAGTTTTCCTAAGCAATATATAATGGTGAAACCTTTAGACGGATTGAATGGCTGCCAAAGCCAACTTTTCTACATGATTATATCTGATATCACTATATCATTGAGGTTCTGACTTAGATAATAAAGGGGATTTTCAATCCCAATATTTTCCTCTTGGACCAATACAATTACTATAATAGAAATGGCAGGGGGGTATAGAAGAGATGCTCGAACCAGTATATCTGTCAAGGCATCAAATGCTTTCTGAGTAGTTTCATCCCAATGGAAGGGTACCCCTTTCTTCAGGAAGCAAGTGAATCCTTTAGTTTGTTAGAAGTAATTGAGGATGGACCTCTGTAGGAAGTTATCTTTGTTATGAAACCAACTCCAAAAATAGAAGAAAAGAGATATAACCAACTTATAAATCAGCCACTTTGAGGGGGAAACCTCCCTTCTATATATAGGAGTCCATGGGGTCACAATATAAACCTAGACGACCTAACAATAATAATGTAAGGGCACAACAATAAAAATAGTGGGGTTTTATGGGGCACTTAATAACAATATGGGGACTACAAGGGTACACCAATAACAATAAGGGAGCTACACTAACAAAAATAAGGGACTACACTAGTCATATAGGGACCTAACAAGCTTTCCCTTGGAGTATTTGTAACTAAATGAGAGACAAAGGTGCAGTAAAGTCAATGATTGCTTGCAGTTTAAGAGGATCAATATGAATTCCTTATTTTGAAATAAAAAAACATAGGAGACAACCAGAACCAACACAGAACACACATTTGTGCGGGTTAATTCGAATGTTATAGTGTTTGAAATGGAGAAAGAAAACCTAAAGATGCATCGAGTTATCAACCTGATGTTTGCAATGAGCGGGGATATCATCCAAATATGGTTGTACGATGTGTTTTATATCTTGAAAAGCATAATCCATCACACGTTGAAACATGGAACCCACATTCTTCAAGTAGAATGGGAGATTTCGATAAGAAAAAGTACCCTAGCGATAAATAAATGTATTCTCAGGTTGGTCCGTCAGGAGAATGTTGATTTGATAGTATCTCAAGAACCCATCCATTAATGAATAGATCTCAGAGCCAGCGCAGTCATAAAAAATATGGTTGATAAAAATGGTCAGATATTTTTCCTTGGGACAAGCATGATTCACATCCCGATAATCGACACATACTTAGATCGTTCCTTGTTTCTTCATTATAGGGATGAATTTTGATACCCAATCAGTTAAAGGAATGGGGTATAGGAAACTAGGCCGAAGAAGATTTTCAACTTCAGCCTTGATCCCAACAACCTTCTTGGAATGAATCAAACGGAGGTGTTGCTAGATGGGTTTGGCATCAGGATATGTCTTAATCTCATGTATGACTATATTTGGGTCAATTCCTGGCATTTATTCATAATTCCATGCATATACATCTCGAAACACACAGAAAAGGACTCTATAAATCTCGATCTCGGAAGGAGAACAAGATTCTCCAATGTGTAGATTTTCGACAATACCTTGTTTGATATAAATGTCAAGAGGTATCATCTCTTGGCCTAATAATACATCACAAACATCAAGAGGAGAGATTTCACATAATACCTCATCTGTGAAGGGCTTGATACTATAGGGAAGGTGGGACTACTAGCTAACATGGATATCCCGTCCTTGGTGAAGCCAGTCGATGGTGTATGACTGTGGTTGTGTTGTGGTCGAAAAGCCCAACCACTTCACGACCTATGCTGAAATGATGTTCTTTTGGCTCCCACTTTCAACAATGAAATGTGGCGGGGAACCCTTTACCCAGATATGGGAGTGGAAGAGACGCTCCTCCTCCTCTGGATCTTCTGGTTCCTCCTTCTGGATTTTCGCAGTCGCAATAGTGGTGTTGGGCTCTACATGAATAATATTCTTCCCTTTTTCATTCCTCTTCTCAGGTTCTAATTCAGAGTTGGAGCATGCATCTAATTCAGAATCCCTCATCTCAGCCACCAATGACTGCTTAGCCCAACACTCACTTGCGTTGTGAGTGGAGCTCTTATGGAACTCACACCACTTTCCCAGTGTTGTTCTTTGCTTGCGGCTTTGGCAGGTACTCTTGGGTTTCCATGCCTTGAATTTTTCCTTTGTTCTACGATTTGGGGGCACCTTTCCCTTGCTTTTGATTCGCAGATCCAAAGTCTTGCTTTTTCTATTTGAATTTCTGCTCAATCTTGGCATCATACTGGTATTTCATACCAAGCAAGGAGACATCGAGGAACTCCATTTCCTCCTTGTTATGCGGAATTATAATCTACGGATAAATTGTTCTTCCTTTAGTGTGGTGTTCCTTCACTCAGAACAATAGAAGAAAGGTAAATTTTCTTTTCTCTAAAATAGACTGAAATATAGAAGGGATAAAAACCTACTTGTGATCCTTCACTTGCGTTCTTCTTCTATTGTCGTTCCTGTCACTCTTGATCTAGCTGAAACCTGCTTGATCAATACCTGTAATCAAAGACAAAAGACAAAAAATGACAAACATATATACATTATATCTACCTTAACCAAATTGAACCAATTAAATTTAAGAATACATTCACAAGATATAAGGGCATATATGAGAGAAAGAACATATATCTTTATTGAAATAATAGGAGTAGATTACAACCAGTGGATCAGTTCATCGTTAACCTGCTCCAACTTCATTTCGTACTCATAACACCAAACATCATCTTAGAAACATAACAGTACTTCAGCTCTCAATAATTGAGAATCCAACAGCATAACACTACACAAATTTCTTCCTCCCTTTTGCACTTAGATGAGTGCTCAATTTATAGGGAAATTTTAGGTATTTTCTTAGTAAATGATATTGAAAGGATTTATAATAATAGATGAGACATGTTTCCAGGTTCAATGGTGATGGATGAACACATGTATTCAAGTATGACTCCTATGAGCTCTTCTAGAAGGCACTGGACATGTGGAGATTCTCGGAACAATTATGATTTCGCTCCTAGGAGACCAATGCACCCTTAAGTGTTGGGAAATGATTTTCAGAGCACCCTTGCATGGGGGTAAGTGATTTTCAGCACACTTAGGCCCATTTAGAGGAGCGTTGATGAGTTAATGGTTCATTTTAACTGTACTTAAAACATTGGAATTACCATGAATTAAAGCCATCAATGGAATGACTTCTCTAGGGCATGTAGTAACTGAATTAGGGGATGATAGACCCTGTTTGTATTAAATTAGGGGATGATATACCTTGTTCATACTGGTCTTAGGGATGATTCCCAAATTGACCTGTAACAGCTACCCCCTAAATCATGAAGTCAAAATAATGATAATATGTGGATGAGATGCTTTGCAGTGTGATAAGTAGGATCTGAAGCAGACAGTGACTTGCATCAATTTGAAATACATTACATCATGATATCTTGTACATATTGGACATGAATTTATGAGGGAGGCATACCCATGATCAGCACATAAACTATCATAACATGTACATAAATCAAAAATTTGTTTACAGATATAGACATGGCTACAGATATAGGCCCATGATAGGATGACCATCTGTATGTAAAGCCATCGTATAGATGATGTGGGAAAATTCCTAAAATCGTAGCCTAGATGGATGAAACTAGATCCGAGGTCTTCTTATCTTGTTCACTCGATATTTCAAGTACAAGTGTAACCATGCAAATATGTGATTTGAAGTCGAACATGGGAAGACATCGTTTGATTACCAGCCGTTGATGTGAGTTGTTAACAGATGCGAGAGAAACCATCATTGGTGTTAATGGTTCTCAAGGTACTGTAGTACAATTTTCAAGGTGTGAATAGATGATTTGATGGTGAACGCCAAACAAAATCTTTCAGTAGAAGGCGTGTGATGTCAACCTATCACTGGAAGTGAGAAACTTGTCGTTGTTGTAAGCAAGCTTCAAGGCACTGGAAGGATGTTTCTAAGTCGACTTCCTGAATAATGAGCTGATTTTGACAGGAAGCAAATTTATCACGAAATGGGAGTAATGATTTTGGAGACAGAATGTAACTTGATGAAGCAATGTTCAGGGATGGCGGTCATGAAAATGAAGGTTTATGAGTATTGCAGAAGATGAGGAATTACTGGATGAATTTTCTTAAACATATCGGTGACACTGAAATGAGTTGGCAGCATTGACTGAAAACCGAAGTGATGGATGGTATGATAGACCATAGGTATTGTTGATCATAAAGTAACATCAGTCATTTTTGTGAATTAACCTTTGAATAGATGTGTATCGAATGTTATGGCTGATGATGAAACATTTAAAAGGTTGGGTAAAAAGAGACGAGGATGTGACAAGTATTGCGCTTACAAAAAAACAGGTATACTTGAAGGGTCCAAAATATAAAACAAAAGGGCAAAAGTACCGCAGAAGGGCGCAAGTACACGGTGCAAAAGGCGTAAAAAAAAAACTATTGAAAAACTGGCCACATCCCAAATGTGCACGTGAGGGAATTCTCCATACGAGAATTTCCGCGAGGGTCGAGAGGCGGAAGAGGGAACAGACCCTTACCCCCGCGGAATTACATGGACGTGCCACGGGGTGGGCCCAAGGTAAAAAGTGATGTGGCAGCTCAAAGCGCGGAGTTTCAGTGACGTGGCAGAATGGAATGTGGGCCCTAAAGACTGGTATGCTGTGTATTTAACCCGTCTTACGAATAATATGTTTCAAGAATCGTATGGTTTATTGCAGCAGAAAGGTAAGGTTAGTTTCTAGGCTAACTGTTACTGAGGCCCGTACCAGTATTAAACCTGGCATGCGGTGTTCACCTTTTCCCAACTGACGCCCAATCCCTACGCACCACGTGCTCCACCGTCAATGTCCTTACGACACTTTCCCCCAGTTTATTTTACCTATCCGCCTTTTTACCTCAGAACGCTTAGTCATAAGATAACAGTATTCTCGTATTTTACTCCAGTAAAATTCGTAGGTTTTCTAGCTACAATATAAACTAAGTGGGAACCAGTGCCAAGGTCTACCCAGTCGCTATCAACACCCCCGCATCGTTTTCCTGAGCATATTTCCCTGTTGCACAGGTATTTCGTCCCTCATTTGCTCTCTGCTTTCCTTTCGTCTTTTAAAAGTTTCATATGTTAGTCATGGGAAGGGGCACACCCAAGAAAGCCGAACCAGAAACCCCTCAGGTTCGAGAAACCAGAAACCCGCCTGGGTTCGATCCTTTCATCGACCTGTAAGCCGAAATCCGCGATCCCCAATACCCTTTTCACATCAGCAGCATTAAACCCGAGCTTTTTAGACGACATATTGAGAGTAGAGACCGATATCGAGTGGTTGTATCTGGTTTGTACCATCAAATTACCCCCTCAGTCTATTCTGTGGTTGATTTTATTTGCTGGCTCAGAGATGCCTACGACGAGCGTCGAGGCACGTTTACCTCTCCTCAGGGGAATAAGATTTTTTCTCTTTCCCCCAACATTATCAGGCAAGCCCTCCACTTTCCCACCAGCACCACCTATATTAGTTTCAGCGAAGTGGATTTAACTTCCCGGTTCACCAAACTACCATGGGAGCACCAAAACGACTTCATTTCCTCCATCACCAGCAACCAGGCTATGTCTCTTCCTACTGTAGAACCTTTCCCGTTGAGCCTGTTCAAAGAGGAAGTGCAGACCATCCTTGCCCTCATCGCTGGTCTTCTAGGTGTAGGCGCTTTGGGGGAAATCACAAGAGTATGTGTTTATTTCTTGTGGTTAATGTCTCAAAAGGGGGTAGTGTTAGATATCCCTGGCTTCCTTGCAGCTAACATTCAGACCCAGTTCCAAGAGCTTTCAGAAACCAATCACTTCCGCTTCTGTTCGATGGTCTTCTATCTTTTCCTACATCAGCACGCTGATAAGTTTGAGGGTTTGGGTTTAGATAGGGTATATAAGGAGAATTCCCAACCCCGACCAGTTTTTGACTGGAATTGTTCTGTACGCCAATTGCCTAAGGGAGAGGGTTATTCCAGGTTCGTAAATGATTTCATGTCCATTTCCTATACTATTATCCACAATTCACCCTCACCTAGAGTTTTTCCTGAAATAAAGAGCTGGCTACAAGCCGGAAAATCCCAGAGCACTGGGGATTGGTATCTATTTGACAATTACACTGAAATTCGGGTCTACGGAGCCGAGGTTTCCCCTTACCAGCTGCATGTGTTTCCTTTTCGACGATTTTATGCTCTGGAGTATATTCGACAGACCCTCAAGGCCGACAAACTCCACTTTGTCCCTGTAAAGAAGGGTTTCATCCTGAGACTCCCTATCACTATCGGCCCTTTTGTTGTGAATTCTAGACATGCCCTTCCCATTGTCGAGAAACTGTTGCAAGGCATGGACCTAAGGTTGGGAAAGGGTTGGGCGTATGATCCTCGGGAAATTATCTCAAACAGAAGAAAGAGGAACAAGTCCACACCTTATACACATGAATCAAGGCCGTTCATAGAGTGGAGGGCTAACCTTGAAACTTGGCCTTTGATTTCGCAGATGGAGACAGATTCATCTGCCACAGGGGAAGAAGAGGACGTAAATAAAGGCCAAGGTGGAGAAGAAGCGGGTCCCTCAGGAGCAGGTTCTCCCCTTCGCAAAAAGCAGAAAACAACCTCCAGTGAGGCAGAAGTCATAGGGGAAGAACAACTGCTGGAACCGTTTACACCGTATGGTCAACCGGACAAGAGTAAAGCCAGGATAAAAGTTCTGAGAGACAGTGCCACCTCTTACGACTTCTCGGAAGTCTCACAGGCCATTAGAGATCATACCTCACCAGGGGCAATTAAAAGGAGCGAGGGAAACAGAACGATCAGGGATAAGTACAAAGCCGAGCTGGAAGGGTATGTAGAGAAATATCACACCAGGGTTTCCGCCTCCATGAATGTGGATACAGAACACCTGGTATTGTCTATGGCGGAGGCCATCTTGGATCCTGATATAGGTACCACTAGTTACCGGGTACTCGAGCATGCAATTGACATGGCCAAGGTGACAGAACTCGACAAATGTAACCTGTTTCAAGTCGTGGGGGATATGTTGAAGGACGAGGTGATGCGGGTCACCATTGCGCTGAGAAAACTAGAGAAAAAGCATGAACAGGTGAGGGCGACCCTAAATAATGAACATGAAAACTCTCGCGCTCGGGCAAATCAAATACGTGGCCTCCAAGAGATAATCAAAGGAAAGGATACGGGAGAGACAAACCTGCAGCGCGCTTTGATAGAAAAATTGCAGAAGGAGGTTGCGTCATTGAAAAGTAAGGTCAACATACCAGCCTCCCACCATGTGCAGACGGCCGAGTTGGCGCAAGCAGAGAAGGAAAAAGTAGAACTGGCTGACACACTGGAAAAGGAGAGGGAGGACAAAGCTAAAATGGTTGAAACAATCGCCACTCTGCAGAGTAGGTTGACGGAGCTGCAGAACACCTGGGACATGCACAGTTGTGCACCTGCTACAACCCCACCAGAGACGAGTCCGCTGTCAGAGAAACTGAATGCAGCGAAAGCTGCAAATGATATATTAGAAAAGCAGGCATCCACCGCTAGGCAGAGGATCACTGATTTGGAAAATTCCCTGGCTAAGAATGACAGGAAAATAGAGACACTGCAGAAAGACATCGAGCAGGAAAAAAAGACAAGAGCCGACCAGCAGAAAACCACCACTGACCTCAAAAGCCGCATGAAGAGTAATATCACCCTCAGAGAAGTGAGAAGTATAATCTGGTCATACATAACCTCAGTGGTGATAGAACAATGGGTTTTCCTAAAAACGATGGGAGAAAACAAATCTGCTATACCCTATCTCAACAGGAAATTACAAGAGACAGAACTCAACTTGTCTGACAGAGCCCAGCACACCAGAAACTATATTTCATTCTTGAAGGAGTTGGAATCTGATGAGGTGGAGAAGCATGGCATACCAAGTCGATTCATGGAAGCCTTTGAATGCCAGAAAATCATTGACAAGGAGGCGACCCGAGTTACAGCTTCGAGAGCCCTGCAACAGGTGGTAGCAAACGTGGGTCGGTTCGATGCAGTATGGGATGAGATTACAACAGCTAGACTTCCTTCTTGCTGGGACCCAACCACTCCTTCCGTGCTACGACCATTGACAGAGTATAAGACATGTCTACAGGAAGAAAAAGATCGGATGGACCTCCTGTCATATAAAACCGCTCGGCTAAAGGCTGAAACAATTGTTTCGTCCCTTCGCCAAGAGTTCGCCCTCCTCCATTTGATAAAACAAAAGCTCCCTACTGAGGCGGGTTTCAATGCCTTCACAGAGGCCTATGTCAAGGTGGAAGGATTCGCAGCAGTGCCCGAACCTTCAGCTGACAGCCAGCGAAGATGCACTCAGTTCGCCAGCCAGATCGCCAGCTCGTCAGTAAATGTTCCACCACCAGCGTCAGCAACTGCCTCAACCCCTTCACATATGTGAAACACTGTCAACTCATGATTCGGACTTAGTGGCCTTTTTTACTTTTTACTTAGTTAACTACTTTTAAGTTTCAAGTGGGCTTCATGTTTCACTTCAGCATTTTACTCTTTACCAAACTGTCTTTTAATATTTTGTTTTAAAAACGGCCGAGTGCCTAATTGCCAATGATGAGAGGCCTTTATTCCTCATCATAAGTTTTGGTTATTTTGATAAGGACCTTTAACAAATTTTGGGCATGCGAGGAAGATATTTTTCCCAAAAAATGTCTTCTCGCTCATGTATGAAGAAGTCTCTGAAGAATTGACTATAAAAGAATTTCCTGTATGCATTTTGTGAAAGCTTTAATACAAATGTGAAGAGCCCGTTGGGTCTCAATGAGAAGGAGTTTGATCTTTAATGAGGATTCTGGTCTTGGTGCTTTACAGTGTGTAATTTTCTCCTATGTGTTGTAGCTTAGCCGTTCATTTCATTTATATCCATTTATCTTGTATCACATTCTGGAATGCGAGTAGCCCACTGTTTCTGATATAAATTTATCCTTGTTGATACTTATGTCATAAGATTTTCGGCACTTTAAATATGGATCAGGTGTGATATACTGTATCATATTCAATTCATCCGTGTTTCTGCTATATTGGCTGTTATGAGATGTTATTTACAAATGTTGTTATCATGTGTGGATTCTTAATTGCATAAGCCCACCACATGCTAGTATATGTGTCTAGATGCTGTCTTAATAACAGTTAGTATCCTCTTTATTCTACGTATACAGTAGACACTTTATAATTTCTCATCTCTGTGAAGTATTCAAAATCCAACCCTTTTTGCAGAGAGCTGCCTTTGAATTGTCTGGTACGTTTGTGTTAGAGTTTTGCATCTTGCCTCTGTAGTATTGTTTCCTCAGCATTGAGCTTCTGAAATTTTTGGTCCCATTCAAGTTAAACCTCCTATTTACAAAGAAATAGCATGAGAGCTCTGTTTTGCTAGTCATCCCTGTTATATTATATTTCTTTTTCTCTCTGCTATATAAGATGTCCTAGGCACTGGTCTTTCACAACTCAAGGTTGTCTCTAGGATTGACAACATCTTTTTGGCGTCGTTGCCGGGGAACAAAGTTGAGAACAAATTGGAATCCCTGGGCCTCGACAAAACCCTATTCACTCTTCAATTAGGTGAGCATGGAGAGTTGAGAGTTGTATATCCCTCACCTTGGCGACTCCACATTCGTTTTTCAGATAAATCTAATTGCAGTCTTGGCTCCTCGGAAGCCACACCTTAGGTCAGATACGTCTCAGCCAAAGACGCCCTCTGTGTCTGACCCAGATAGAATTTTACATAGAAGAAATTGGAGGGAGAGACAATTTATCCATACCGAGATCCCACAATTCTCTTTAGAATAATTTCCTTCCTCCTCTTCTCAAGTGGCCCAAGCACAAGATTTTGACTCCGCTGTGGGAGAAACCAGCTACTACTCAGACAACTTACCTCTGGGAAATATCCAAGTTAAGGACGAGGCTGAATCCATAGATACCACCCGTTATACATTTCACCCCACTCCAAAGGCTGAAGAAGTCAAAGAAGTCACCGAAGTATTTGCTGTTAATACTCCGCCTTTGTCTCCATCATCCCAAGCTGTTGTTCACTATATTCCCATCATCATACACACCTCACTTCCACCTCCTCCTCCGCTTACACATCAAATCATTCTGTTACCTCCACCTCCTCCTCCAATGGCAAAGGTTCCGAGCTTCTTGCTGAATAAATATGCCCCCCTAGCTTTACCTCAAGTGTTGAACGACCTGCCACAAGATTATCTAAAGATCCTGCCTCGTTTCAATGGAGAGAACGAGATCGAAGCTCAAAAACACCTTGAGGTCTTCTGCTCCTTCGCAGAAAATTTCAACGTGGAACATCTTGACATAGTCCTAAGACTATTTGTCCAATCCCTTGACGGTGAAGCCAGAAAATGGTTCAAGACATTGGGAGACCGTTCTATAAACACATGGGAAGCAATGGAAGACACTTTTCTCAAAAAATGGGGAGAGAAGAAAGACCACGGGCATTGTTTGACTGAGTTTAATACACTCAAGAAAAGACACAATGAAGGGGTGGCCGAATTTATTAAGAGATTTAACAAGTTGTACCTGAGCCTTCCCACAGAAATGAAACCACACCAGACTGCTGCCAAGGTTGTGTTTGTGGCAGCCTTTGACTTGGAACTCGGTTTCTCTCTGAGAGAAAGAAAGCCAGCCACTCTGGATGATGCTCAGACAAATGCACTGGAGCTTGAGGCAAATTTTGCCTCCACTGGTAAATCCAAGGGAAAATATAAGCAGGATACGAGAAGAAGGGGAAAGGAAGAGGTATCCACCTCGAGCCAAGATAGAGATTCAACTAATGACAGGATTGATGAAATGAACAAGATGATCAAGAATCTCTCAAGCAAGCTGGTAAAGCTTGAAATGGAGGCAAAGAATTCATCCTCCAAGAATTTCCAAAATTCTCCAAACAAAGGCTTTAACCCTCAATACAGAAAGCCACCCTTGCAGATACTGCAAAGGGGACAAAAGGAGTAGCAAGATCAGGTACCACACCCTCTATACTTGGAAGGGCAAGTAGAGGGTTCTACTGAAGACACTGCTTATGAGCAAGAAAGGCATACCTT
Organism: Pinus albicaulis; assembly: GCA_034641835.2. Taxonomy (NCBI): domain Eukaryota; kingdom Viridiplantae; phylum Streptophyta; class Pinopsida; order Pinales; family Pinaceae; genus Pinus; species Pinus albicaulis. The sequence goes on along the minus strand of CM076575.1, from coordinate 263,005,680 downwards.
GCTTTCTCAAACAGTGATGAAGTTGAATGTCCTTTACATGAAAGTGACGAAATGGATGTGCAGGCACACATAGAAGGGAAAGCTATTGAAGATACTGAAGATCCTAAGATTGATGACTACTGCAAGTAGTTCGTCGATTTCATGCAAGCCCAATTTAATAGAATATATGACCTCAGATCCTCCAGGAAGAGAACTCGCACTCAGGACCAGGAGGAGGACACACCCCAAGAAGAAGCACCTGCTTAGAAGGAAGCAACTCCTCAAAAGACCCCAGATAAAGGTAAGATGCCCCTTAACCAATCTTTACAGTCTGCTGATCAAATTCCTTCATCTTCACAAGTGGCTACACCCCCCAGTGTCAAGCCAATCTTAAAAGAAGTCAAACCTTCCCCTCAGAACAAAGAATCCAAAGATAAAGAACCAAAAGAGGTGTCAGTAGATAAGCCCTCCTCTGCCTTCAGCTTGCAAAAAGAGCTTGAGATGGTGAAAATCCCAGTTCCCTTGACCGAGTTGTTAAAACAACCTGCATATCAGTCCCAGGTCACGTCCTTTATGCTCCCTCCAAAATTAATAAACATTCCAGACAGTCTGAACCTTCAGGAAGAAATACCTATGGTTGTTTTTGGCCCACATGTCGAAGAATTGGATGCTGCTACTCCCCCTTTTTATGTGTCTTTAGTAATACACGACCTGCTACTGCATAACTGTATGTTAGATTCGGGAGCCTCTTATAATCTTTTACCCCTCTCGGTCATGGAGCAACTAGGACTACAGATCACCCGCCCATACAAAGACCTTTACTCATTTGAATCCAAAAGAGTTAAGTGTCTGGGCATGATAAAGGACTTAGTGGTTAATCTAGCTCAGATCCTAGCAAAAAGTGTAGTGATGGATATAGTGGTGGCTGACATCCCAGCTCGCTTTGGCATGCTACTGTCGAGATCTTGGGGGACCAAAATTGGTGGATCGATCAAGTTGGACTTGACTTATGCCACTATCCCCAGATTTGGCCAACTTGGCTGCTGTGGAAACAAGATTTGTCAGACAGTTACCATGCGATGATCAGCATCTTCTGCCAGTAGAGGAGCCTCATGTTTATTGCCGGAGGAAGATCAGAGTACTATTAAGGAAATATCATTTTTCTGCATCAAGACAGTAGCATCTGCATATGTCCTTAATCGGGAACTACACGATTTGAAGCACCTGTGGAAGGGCCGGGGCTGAGGTTATTGATTTTCCTGGCAGCCATAATGTCCTTTATCCTTCAAGTCGGAGTGAGCAGTCACAGCCAATGTGGCTTATGGCGCACATCGGGCGGCAGGCCAGAGGAATGGTACTAAGCTCAGTGTTGGGAGATTTGAATCGGCAATGGCTGTGTGAGAACAAGTGTTGCCACATCCTAGGCTAAGGGCTTATAGGAACAGCTTGGGATCCGTGAGAATTTCTTCTGCATTTAATATCCATTTATTCTCGGGGAGTGGGGAGAAATGGTGACTTGTAGGTAATAGGTTTTCGTCCACCTCAGAATCCTCTCTTGAGATATGAAATTGAGGTACGATATCGGCCATCAATCCCAGACAATATCAAACACTGGCAAGTATTTGAGGATGAAGAGCAGGTGAAGAGATTTTTGGAAGCAGTTGGAGAATTTTCCAACATGGAGATTGATAGTTGTGAAGAGGAAGAGACTGAAGATGCTTCAGGAGATAAGTGGGAAGAAAAGGTAGCTGGTCACAAATTTTTGCAGTTGAAAGGGAATGTCATTCCCCGAGGACTAGTGCCTTTAGAAAGGTTGTTTAACAAGAATGATGTTCATGTGTCACAGTTGTAGAGGAGAATTCTAGGAGACATGAACTGGCACCGAGGCCGACCCTAAATCATGAAGTCACCCAAGAAGGTCCCTAAGAATATAAACAAATTGTCAAGGTTTCAGTCCTATAAAGATGTGTTTGTATTGATCTGCAGGTCAGACTTAAACTTGAGGTCAAAAAGAAAAGATAAAATTCAAATCAAGGAGATGCCAAACCATAAGCGTGTTTAGGCGTATAATCCACTATTGCTACCTCAATTTAGGAAAGCATCAGAGAAACCTGAAGAAAATCATCGCATCTAATGTAAGCCATTCCCGAGTAAAGGTAGAAAATTTAGTCCCACGCATCTAAGAAGAATGGAGAAGAAGGAAGATTTCAGAACCTGAACATTCCTCCTTAGCTGAGCCACCATCAGCCGCCCAAGATGATCATCTGCGTAGCGGCAGGAGCTCTGATGTCGATGATGGATGGATTCTCCAGCACCATGGTTGTACTTCCGTAAGATCTAAAGCACCCGCCTTTACCACTCCATGGGGGACGCTTATGTATGCTGCCAGATGCCTTTGGGGCTTCGAGCATACAAGCTACTCTTTTCTATAAATAAGGGATATTGCTTTATCTGGGAGTGATAAATGTAGTATACCCGGGATGATATCATGGTTTTCTGTGATATGAGTACATTGTCTGTTCTTACGTAACTTTTGAGAAGTGTAGAAAGTATGGCCTCTCCCTGTTATAGCATCATTTTTCACCCTTATTTGATTCATGTTTGTTTCTTTGGCCTTGGGCACCCATTCCCACAGACTTGAACAAAATTCATAAAAGAAGAGCAAAATCCATGTATGTCAGATTGTATACGCGAGTCCACATACTTATTATTAAAATCATTTAAAAATATATAAAAATTCCCTATTTTCGGGCTCGGTTTATGGTTACTCCAGTAGTTCAACCACCCCCAAAGACGTAATTGCTTTCCACCATTTGAAACGATTTCAGAGGAGTATAAGTTCGAATGTATGCATTTGTTGGGAGAGAGAAATTTGTAGACATTATACTCTGACTCCCAATCTGTTCACCTGCCCCCCCGGCGTGATGCTTTATAAACCCTGCTTCCCCTCGCAAATGAGATGTTCATCAGTTTATATTTCATCTCGTGTGCACAAGTCTTGAAAGTATCCTAGCGAGGCAAGGGCGGGACGGATCCGGACGACGGTCTATTCGAAGATCGTGGAAGGATTCAGGTGATCTCTCCACTTTTTATTACTGTACATGTTGTTCGTAATGAAGAAGAACCATCTTGTTCCTGAATTCACGTGTTAATATCTGCTTGCATATGTGAAAATATTATTAATTAAGCATTTATTATTGTTTATATGATGTTTCACATGGATTACACTGACATTTAGGAGAAATATATGATGTACAACTAGATTTCCGTGCACGTTTCTTCTTGGTTTTCAGGTTAAGGAGGAAGAAGGGTTGCTGGGGGTTTGGACCCCGTGGGATCTACATCAAACGTAGGATTACGGGTGAGTTCTACTATCGATGTTATCTAGTTTTTAGCATACAAGTGTGGTTGTGTGAGTCCTTCTTGAATAGCATGCCCTGATCTGTGGAGGTTTTGACCCAACAAACCTCTAGGGAGTTATTTCCCGAAACAGAACTGGCGATTCCACTGGGGATCACATTCTTGTGATTCCCCTGTTGGGTGGTTTCAGCTGTTTTAAAGGTTTCCAACAGTTTTAACCATTATTTCCAGTCCAGTTAACTTTTTCTCAGTCAGACTGAAGACCTGGTTCTTTATCCAGGCTTGATCTTTTTTATTTTTCATTATTTTCTTTTTCATACGTGAGTTTTCCTTAACACAGACGCGTATACACGCAGTTTGCTTCAAAGGAAGTCGCGTATACACAGGTTTCCTTTGACACAGTCGCATATGCACGCTTATTTCAAAACTTTCAAGTAGCGTATGCCTGGGTAAATTTCAAAATTTTTGATTTCTGGACTTTTTGGTCTTGTCTGCCTATGGAGACCTATTCCTGCAGTGTCTTTATAGTCTCTGGATTGTGTTGATAGTGGTTATTGGTCTTTTTCTCTCTTGTTTGGTTGAAGACTGGCTTATTAGGAAAATCTTGTTTTTTAGTGCTTGCATTTCTGGTTCGAGTACCAAGATCTCTTTCTGGGGATTCTTGGCTATTCTGCTTAATCAGAACAGAGAGCTTCTGCTCATATACTCTTTCCTCATTTTATGTTTTGCCTTGCGCTTCGATTTTTTCCCATTTTCTGGTTGGTTTTCTTGAGTTCATTTGACTAGGTCTTGTTGCAATTTTTGAAGAGTCTTTTTTTGGTTCTTTGAAGTTTTTGTTTGTTGCAAGGTTGTACTATTCTTTTGGGCTGAGTTACTGAGTTTCTTGTCTTATTTTGCTCATATAAATCTTGCTACTAAGTGGTGCTATAATATTTGGAGCATTTTTGAAGTTTTTATTGAAATTCAGAGTTGTTTGGCTTGGTAATTGGATAGTTTTCTTGGTCTCTTAGAGCTCTTCTTTTTATAAAATTCAAAAGCTCAAAAAACATTTTGTTTTGTCATTTGCTTTTGTTTTGCATTTTTGTTTTCGTTTCGTTACATATTTTGAAGCTTTGTTGAGATTTCTTGCCTTTGGTTTCTAACTTGATTTGGGGAAGGGAATTGTCATTGGTTTCTTCCTCTTGTTTCAAGCATATTTTGGTGTCTTTATACTGAGAGTTTTTGATTTTGGGAACTAGTTTTGTGGACAACCGAAAAGTTATAAAACTGAAGGATTCTTGGGAAATTTCTCTTTGCTTTGATAGACTCTGCATCTTAGAATTTGCATGCTCTTAGTTATTTACATTAGGTGCACTTAAGCATTGGTAGTATTTTTCATAGATTTTGCGAGTGTGAGTTTGATATTTGAAAAGAAAAAATATATATATAGTCTCGTAGAACCCGTGTAGAAATTTATTTTCATCGAAAGGCAATTACTGCATTTGCATGTAGTTTGGTTTTCATTAATTTATTTTCTGCGTCGTAAAACACCACAAGTTTCATTTCCATATCCCATTGACATAATATAATAGCCAATTAAAATAAGCGCTATAATTTAAAAACAACTAGCAAGTTTTTTATTAAGTGTCATACACCAACTAGCTAGGTTGTAGGGCCTTGGATTAGGTGAGTGGAGAGTTAACTCTCCAAGGCCGCTCAAACTAAAACATAGAAGTTTATTAATTGAGCGAAATCCAACTCCGTTAGGTGGACCGGGAAAGCTCTCCTCCAGAGAGTCAAGCGCGAGGAGAAGTGAAGGCCGAGAAGAGAGATACCCCCTCTCTGATTTGCTGGATCTTGCCTCAAGACCGTTCCGCCTGGCTTCTGACACGGATTGGTGCCCATAGTTGCCATTCCTAGGTTCCACACAGGTGACTGTGGGGGGGAATACCCGTGGTACCTGAGGCAGACGTTGTATCACTTCCAGCAGTACTTCTGGGGGGTGCCCTTGCGAAGCTTGGGTACTTGTGCCGGAAAAGGCTGTTGTTAGGAGGTCGGCGTAACTGTTTCTGTTACCTTCGCTAGTAGGCCTGGGCCGTAATTATCCCAGACTACTTTCGGGAGGTCCTATTTCTCGCTTTCTCGTATTTTGGTGTCCGGTCCTAATCACCCAGAGCGGAAATACCTGAAGGCTGCTTGCTTGGTTGTATCTTAGGGATTTTTTGTAGTGAGTGCTCTTTGCTCCTAGCTTGCTTAGCTTTATACTTTTTTTATTCTAATTAAAATTCGTTAAAGTGGCTGATCAAGCGCCTCGTCAATCGAGGAGAATCCGGGCGTTATCTCCCAAGAGTGCAGAGCCTTCTTCAAGAAGGCGTAGGAGAAACATAGCAGGTGAATATCACCCTGTGGTATCGGACGCAGTGGAGAGTGATCCTCCACAAGGGCTTGAAGGTCCTGTAGTTGGTTCTGGTGTGGGTTCCGAGAGGAGCGTTTCGCTCACCTCGAGAGTCTTGTTTTCGGGAGAGTTAGGAATAGAAGTAGAGGAAGTACCTGAGTCTCCTCAGTCACTTCCATCTCCTCTTCCTCCTGATTATCCGTTTGTTGTTGAATACATCGGACCTGAGTCTGCAAGACCAGAAGATCCTCCATTTTATTCATACCTTTCGATGGCCATGACTGGGAACGCGGCTTCTGCTGTGAGTGCTGCAGGCATTCAGACTCCTGCTTCAGTTGAAGGAGGAGGCACTATTGCTATATCTACAATTGCTTCTAGTACTGCTGTGTTTGGATCTGGTTTCACCCAAGCACATGCTTCTCAATCTGGTCCCTTCTGTTTTGGAATGCCCACTACTGGGATTCCTCCTTTTCTCTTTTCCGCTGCTGTAGCTGCATCTACACCCATGTCTTCCATGGCTAGTGGGTCAGCTTCTTTTCAAGGGTTCCCCTTCGGAACTGGGCATATTCCTAGTTCAAATCCTTCTTTAGGGTCTTTTCCTTTTACTTCTCAGACTCAGAGTTTTAACCCTTGGTCTGGAGGTCAGATTTCGACTACTTTTACAGGTTGGAACCTTGTATTTACAACAGCGGGGGCAGGGAATCAGTTTTACGCTAGTCACCAAGGGAATGCTTCTTTCCCTTCGTCGAGTGCTTATCAGACTTTTTCCCCTCTTTTTAATGCTTGGAACCCCTATCAGGGTCTTTCTTCTTCATTCAATACTTCGGGAGGGGGAAATGGTCCGGTCTTTGGTAACTCTACATTGGGAGGGGGTCCTTCTCCAAATGTTGGATATTTTGGCCCAACATTTTCTACGAGTCCTTTTTGGCAACCTGGTGCCTCATCAAATCCAGGGTACTCTTTTCAGAATGTTGGGAATTCATCCCATCAAGGATGGAATCCTCAGGCTCCGCCTCGTTTACCTTTTCTAGCAACGTTAAACTTGCCAGATCTATCAAAATTGACGAATGATCCGATCCGATATAGTTAGGGGTGGCCTCTAGTTCCCACCAAACTACCTTTAGACATTCCAAAGTTTGAAGGCAAGAATGGAGAGGACCCGACTGACCATATCACCACCTTCCATTTATGGTGTTCTTCTAACTCCCTGATCGACGATTCGATTAGGTTGAGATTGTTTGAATGCACCTTAACTGGAAATGCTGCCAAGTGGTATATTGAGTTAACTGGTGGCATTTTTACCACGTTTGGAGATCTGGCTACAACATTTCTAAATCATTTCCAGTTCCCTGTTCGTTATGATGCTGGGACTGAACTCCTAGCTAATTTTAAACAGGACGATGCAACCCACATTTATGATCATATTCAGGAATGGCGGAGAAGGAAGAGTCTTATCAAAGCTCATATTCCAGGGGAATTCCTTTTGGAATGGTTTCTGAAATCTCTGCAGTCAGATATTTCTAAGGATGTATCCCTGTCCGGGGTATTTTCCGAGGAGCAAGCCATTTTTAGGGCCCAACAGCTTGAATTGATATATTCTCAGTCTGGGGTCCTTCATAAATATTTGCCTAATGCTCCTCGCTCCAAATTGGACTTATCCAAGACTAAACCCGGTCCTCATGGTGATGGACTTATTGGGTCGATCAATAGTGGTGCAGAAAACCTGCTTAGTCAATTGCAGCAGTTTTCTATACAATCTGCTTCTTCAGGTCAGGCTGTGCCTGCTGAATCATCGCCTTCTCAATCTTTGTCAGTAAATGTCGTTCAGAATTCTAACCCTAAAGAAAATCAACAATCCGAAGGGAAGAAGAAGGGACGTAATAAGAAAAAGGGCAAGAATGGGAAGGGTAATGCAAATAAATCCAACGAGCATGTTGGTGAGGGTCCAAAGGATAAAAATAAAGTGAAGTTTCCATGCAAGTTATGTGCTGGAGACCATCTTACTCACCTTTGCCCTAAAATTCAGGATGCACAGTGCTTGTTAGCTCAGCAGGGTTCTTCCAGTTCCCAGGCTGTGTTGACAAACCCTTTTCCCCAAGGGCAACAGCTAGTTGTTGGCGCGAATCAAAATACTGGGGCTTCCTCTGGGGGCACCCAGGAAGGGGAAATTCCATCAAACATATACATGATGAGTGCTCACGTGGATGTCGCCACGAGATCCCATGATTATGGCGAATATGAGTCTTCGAAAGCCAAGGGTGCTCCCGATGCTACTGAGCCGCTTCACATTACGAAGCCTACTGTTGAGCCTATACCTCGGATGCCCAAAGCATCTACTAGAAGTACGACGATTAATCCAAATGCCAGGGCTGCCTAGAACTACTCTATTGTAGAAGATCTGGCGCAGAGTCCTTGTGCCATGTCGGCTCTTGAGGTGCTCCAGTCTTGTCCGGCTCAGCGCAGTGCTCTTCTCACTGCTATTGGGGCTGTCGATCCAAAGAACTCTCTTATGATTACATTTGATATGACTAATTTTAAAAAGAGACTCCCCCATCATATGGCTTTTCATATTAAATCATCGTACCGGAAATGCAATGTTTTCCGGACGGTCGTTGATGAGGGTGCTTCCACATGTGTGATGTCTCTCACATGTTGGAAGGGAATTGGATCTCCCACAGCTGTCCCATCTGCTACTCTTCTGACTGCGTTTGATGGTCATTCTCACAGACCGCATGGTATTGTTCCATCTTTTCCCATCTGTGTTGGGGGAAAAACTGTAAATATAGAGGTTGAGATAGTTGATGCAAGCTTGGACTACAACCTTCTGTTGGGGAGAAACTGGATTTATGAGATGGATGCCATTGCATCTTCATTATTTCGGATTATTTGTTTCCCTCACAAAGGGAGGATTGTTACGGTGGATCAACTGGACTGTTCTCCTGTAGACCCGAATGCATCTACTGACTCAACTATTCCAAAGTTGGATAAGGCCAAGTCGCCTGTTGAGAATTTAGGGGTTGGAATGTATTCTTCTTTGATGGGTACTTTTGATATTCCACCTCCTACTGTTCATATAAATGCAATTTCATCCTCCAGGGCTCCTCTTCGAAGAGAGTTCTTTAGAACTCATTATTTTTCGGACCCTTGGACCTTACCTTCCCCTACAGCCACATTAGCAGAAAGTCAAGTGGGTGGAATGGAATTTCCGATGTCTGCAGCGGAGATTGCTTATCATTCTATTGTTGACTCTGCAGAGTCCATTCCAGCTCCTCTTTCTCCGGAGGAATTGGATGGCGATGTGACTCCGGCTTGGACACTTAGTTATTCTTCTGCCCAGGATTGCCTTGATACCACTCTTCCATCTGAAGAGGCCATCCTGGAAGCTATGACTGGTATAGATAGACCGTGGGATGATTTGCATCATCGGTCTTACTTTTTACCCAATTTGAGCGAAGTTGAATCAAGTTTTCCAAGTCCTTTGTCTCCTGGTCCTGTTCACCCAGTCCTGAACCCTTTAGCACCAACACAGGTATATGCTGAAGGGAACATGGCTGTGATTTCTCCAACTATCCCGGTGAACATTTCCAGGGATCCCAATGTTATAGAGAATGTCTTCATCGGAGCTGAATGTTCCCCTGAAGAGATTTAGATTTACACCGATCTCTTTAAAGAGTATAGGGATGTGTTCGCTTGGTCTTATGAGGAAATGCCTGGTATAGATCCATCTATTGTCCAGCATGAGATCAAGACTTACGAAAATGCTAAGCCTGTGAGGAAAAAACTTCGTCCGGTCAATCCTAGGAAGGTGGAAACTATCAAAGCCGAGGTGGAGAAGCTGCTTAAGGTAGGATTTATTTTCCCGGTTCCTTTGACATAATGGGTTTCGAACCCTATTCCCATAGATAAGAAACAAGGAACAATTCGAGTTTGCATCGATTTCAGAGACCTTAATAAAGCATGTCCGAAAGATAATTACCCCACACCATTTATAGATCAGATCATTGATGAGTGTGCCGGTAATGAGATTTTCTCCTTCATGGACGGTTTCTCCGGATATAATCAGATTACTATCTGTCCTGAAGATCAGCATAAGACTTCCTTTATTTGTCCCTGGGGTACTTTTTCTTACAAGAAGATGCCTTTTGGTCTTAAAAATGCTGGGGATACCTTTCAGCGGGCCATGTCATATGCCTTCCACGACATCAAACAGATTATCGAGGCATATTTGGATGATTTAGCTGCTCATTCTCAAAAGAGAATGGATCATCCTGCTCACCTTCGTCAAGTATTTGAACGATGTCGTTTCTACAAGATTAGGTTGAATCCGAACAAGTGTGTTTTCGCGGTTACATCCGGTCGGTTATTGGGATTCATTGTGTCTAGGGAAGGGATTAGGGTAGATCCCTTCAAGTTTGAGGCAATACTTCGGTTGCCTCCCCCGTCATCTATTCGTCAACTTCAAAGTCTACAAGGAAAAGCTAATTTTCTTCGGAGGTTTATCGTAAATTATGATGAAGTTACCAAAGGATTTATGAGATTATTGAAGAAAGGAGTTCCATTCTTTTGGGATGACTTCGCTCAACGCTCATTCGATGATTTGAAAAAAGCATTGACCTCTGCTCCTTTATTGAGTCCACCTGATTATAGCAGGGATTTCCTTTTGTATCTTGCAGCAGTAGAATCTACCATTGGTATGGTTCTGGTTCAGGAAGATGATGCTATTGTAGAGCATGTTATATACTATCTTAGTCGAGGCTTGGTAGGACCTGAACTCCAGTATACTCCGATAGAAAAACTGGCTTTAGCATCTGTTCATGTTGTGCAGCGACTCAGACATTACATTCTTTTACGAAAAACTTATGTTTTGGCAGCAGCCAATCCATTTCAATTTGTTCTCAGTAGGCGAGTGATTGGGGGAAAATATAATAGATGGATTGTGATTTTGCAGGAATTTTACCTTGAGTTTATGTCTGCCAAGTCCAAGAAATCATTAGTTTTCGCGGAATTGATTTCTGAGTTTCCCTGTGGAGAAGAGATAGTCTATGATGAATCCTTCCCGGATGAACATTTGTTTCTTATCTCTCCACAGGATCCTTGGTATGGAGATATCATTGTGTATCTTCAGACTGCGAAGTTTCCCTCTAATTTTTTGAAAGATGAGCGTCGTAAGTTGCGTCACTTGGCTAAGAATTATTTGATCATTGGTGATGCTTTATACCGTCGAGGGGTTGATTAATCCTGAGACGTTGCTTAACTCTCGAAGAAGCTGAGGCTGTGCTGAATGATTGCCACAGTGGAGCTTGTGGTGGTCATTTATCTGGGCTTGCTACAACCCAAAAGATCTTGCGTGTTGGGTACTTTTGGCCTTTGATTTTTAAAGATTGTGTGGAGTCGGTCAAAAAGTGTCATCCGTGTCAAGTTTATACTCGAAAAATGTGCGCTCATCCAGCTCTGATTTTTCCAGTCATTACTATCGGTCCCTTTACAAAGTGGGGTATTGATTATACTACTTGTAACCCGCCTTCGGCTAAAGGTCACAAGTACATTATTGTAGCAGTAGACTACTTTACGAAGTGGGTCGAAGCTATGCCTACTTTTGGGAATGATGGTGAGACAACAGCTCTTTTTCTGTTCAACCAGGTTATTTCTCGTTTTGGTATTCCTAGAGAGATTGTCATTGATCATGGCAGTCATTTTCAGAATAGCATGATGGCTGAGTTGGCTCTAAAATTAGGTTTCCGGCAGGAGCATTCATCTCCGTATTATCCTCAGGCCAATGGGCAAGTGGAAGCCATGAATAAATCCTTGAAGACAATTCTTCAAAGGACAATCAATAAAGCTCAATCCAACTGGCATATCATGCTATATCCTGCACTTTGGGCATACAGGACGTCAGTGAAAACTGCAACTGGCTTTACTCCGTTTCAGCTAGTTTACAGGTTGGAATCCGTATTTCCCATTGAATGTGAGATTCCTTCTCTTAAGTTAGTTGTTGAACTTCTTCCTGACACTTCTAGTCTTGAAAAACGTCTCCTTCATCTGGAACATCTCGATGAGCAGCACCGGGATGCCGCCACGATGAATGAAGCGCATAAAAACCGAGTTAAAGTTCAGTACAATAAGGGGGTCAAACCTAGGGTTTTTTCAGAAGGTGACCTTGTTTTGGTCTATGCCCAAGAAAAGGATGCCCTAGGGGCAGGGAATTTTAAGTCTATGTGTTATGGCCCCTTTATCATTAAAAAATTCCTTAAGAAAGGAGAATATACCTTGGTTGATTTTGAAGGGAATGAGTTGCCGGAGCCTAGAAATGGGCTCTATTTGAAAAAGTATTATGCCTAGGCTTCGGCCTGGCATTTTGCTTTTGTATATAGTAGTTTTTATTTATACATATCTGGTTTTTTTATCTTTGATGCGATGGTGATGTTTTTGATCTGCTTTGGCAGGTTGTGCCGGATGTCATGAGTCATTTTGGTTTCGCCGATGGTGCTAGTAGACACACCCGGAACTTGGCTTCCGCGGCTTGGGTGCTTCACCATCCATCCGGTCAGCTGTTAGTATCAAGAGGAGTCTGCATTGGTCCTGCTTCCAATAATATAGCAGAATACACTGCAGTTATTTATCTACTCTCGGAGGCAATATCTTTGGGTGTTGATTCGTTGGCAGTTTTCTTGGACTCCCAGTTGGTGGTGTCACAGTTGAACAATAATTATCGGGTTCGAGATCCATTTTTACTCCGGTTGTTCTTAAGGGTACGTTTGTTACAAAGGTCTTTTCAATTTTTAACTTTCATTCATATTCCTCGAGCTGAAAATTGGATGGCAGACTCATTAGCTAATCAAGCAATTGATTGGCATATTAATCATTCAATACATTAAAATTTAATCATCAAAAGCATCATACATTTTTATACATTTGTCACATCACATCAAAATATCGCTGTATATATATCATCAGAGTGTTCAAAAAATATACAAAAATTTGGATCCATAAGTCTTACAAAATTAGGGCTTATGCCCGATCATGTTCAAATCTCAAAAAATATACAGTCATCCGGTAAATCATATCTATCTACTCCTGTGGTCCCTGCCCAGAAGTTGTGTTCCTATAGAACACGATCGCAGTCGCGACTCGGCGGAATAACCGCACCCAGTCTCGAGGTACTCCTACTACCCGTCTCTGGATGGCCTCGGGTAGATCTTCCACTGCAGCCATATGCACTCAGTGGGTTAAACCCTCCAAGTTCCTCTGTACAGCATGGAGGGTTCTATCTGAGTCTACCGTATCCGCCTCGCCTCTGCGGCACTTGTGTCGTGGGTAACCATCAGGACGGACTGGTCCAATATCTGTATCATGATCATTACGATATTTTAATTCACTTTGAATCCAAACAAAAACGTGTTTCATTTTTTCATACATATTGAAAAAATCCAAAAAATCATATAAGTTAAAAAATTGCAAACTTACCGACTGTACCCCATGCCGCGCCCGGTGGAATGACGAGGTTTGGATCGCCACGGAAATCCATCCCCACATAGGGATAGTCCTCCACAGCGATGATTTGTTCTCCCTGCCATTGGAAGAACTCATCATCCCAGGTGGTTCGGGGAACTTCACTTCCCCCCAGTCTCTTCATCAAGTCAGCCCATCGGGCAATTCTTGGGTCCCTTGGACTGCTGATAGAAGAGATCACTTTGGGTCTCAGTCCAGGAATCTTCTCGAAGAAGAATGTCATCAATATTGTACCATATCCGAAATGTTTTGTCTTTGCTTTTCGAATGGAAGTCAATTGTTGCTTCATGTTCATTAGTAGAGTTGTGCACCAATCATATAAAGGAGTTAAGCATTCCATAGCTATACTCATTTGAGTCCTGGATGCCTGGTGTAGGGAAGCAGATCCTGCTACCCTACCAATGGTAAAAAGGAGAATTTTCATGTGCAAGTCTCTTAAATCTTTGATAGCAATTTGAGTCCCAACTTTCTTGGAACCCTCTACGCAGTAGACGTGGACGTAATCTTCCATGGTGAGCCCTCCCAAAGATTTTCCATGTAAATCTACTGGCTCCCCCCTCCGGGAGAGTCCAGTAATAAAATAGATATCTTCCACCTCGATACGTATGGGCATTTGATCTATTATGAAACAGTCTTCTTCCGGTTCCCAATAATTCACAAGCATTTTGAGCAACCAGACATTACTCTTCATATTTGGCATTTTGAAAAATTTGAGCAATCCACAATTTCGGAGAATATTGAGCGATAATTGGTCCTGCATTACTTCATTGTCAATGGCACTGTGCTCACGTTCTCTCCATGATATAGTCATCCTGCAAAAGTTCAATAATTTGTCTGTTAGAATCACGTTTCTTCATTTCGGGTTGCGCATACGTGACTTTCTCTGTACACAGTCGTGTATATACGCGGCTTGGTCAATATAAATTTGCATATGCGCAAAACCGTAATTTTAAACAAATAATTCTACGGTGAAATTTCCGAATTTTAAACTTATGAACGGACAAAATTGATAACAAGGATGGATTAAGAGCTTACCTAAAAAATTCGGCGAAGTTTGACGGTCGATTGCTCCTGTTTTGACGAAAGAGGCTTTTTCTCCAGAGCTCTTTTTCCCAATTCAGCAAAGTAACAATGAACCAAATGTGAGGTAATTTGTGTATTTATGCCCAAAAAGTTGAAAATTTTCGCAAAAATTTATTATGCTTATTTTTTCAATTTATCTTAAGCTGCATAACCCGGATGCTTGGAAGTGCCCAGATTGGTATAGTTTCAGGTACATTTTGATGAACTCGAGATTTTTTCCGGTTTTTTATCCATAACTGCTGACCCGTCATGGCAGGTATATGATCTTCACTGGCATATAGGTTAGGGAATCCACTTTCCGTTGCATTTTGCATACTAGCCTCCATTCTGATCACTTGCCATAGGGTCGATCCCATCAGGTCATGAGTATTTCACCCATTTCACTCACCGATTATTTAATCATGACTTGGTGGTAGAGCCTTCCTTTACATGGGCTTCCTAGTTAGTTCCTCGCTATCACTTGTTGCCCATGCTGCATTTTATGTAGGCTCGGGAGTCCTCTTTAGTCCCGCCATGACTTATGTGTTGAAGCTTCATTCTTCTTCTTCTCCACTATTATTTTTCTGGCTATTACCCTAGAGGCTCCCTGGTGTTGTTGAGTTGTATTACTGCATTGCATATTGGCTACTTGTTTATCCTGGCCTTTAGCCAGCTTCATTTTGGACTCGATGTTTAAGCCAACTTTTGACCTTGACTGTCTATACAAGTTAACCATTGCATGCACTTAGCTATCACGACTTGACACCCTTTTTACCCATGGATGGAACATTCCTCTGAGTATCACTTACCAGTTTCCGCCACCTTGCATTGAGCATAGGATTGTTCCTATCCTAGGAACTAGTGCATCTGTTTCTTGATACTCGTTCTATCCATTGTACTATAGCATTATTTTATTCTTTTTCAGGCTTATTATATGAAAAAGACAAAAAAATCAAATATAACAAAAAGAGCGGGAACGGGATGTAACTTCGTAATTTGATGGCAGTACAGTGTCAGTTTGTCGCCCTTGAACAAAGCACATACACTTATATATTTCCTTCATTTGGGATGATTTTAGTTTTGACCTAGGTTCAGCCTTTGCCTTATTTCACTGGTCAGTTCTCCCCCAGTTGGTTATCTCTTCCAATCATATGGAGAGTTTGTATTTGCCTCCTGCATAACAGACTTATACAGTGTCACTTTTTACTGCCATGGTCATCACGAGTCGTTCTTTTTTTCAAGGGAAGTTTAACCAGAGTCGGCCATTCTGCGGTGTCTCTTGACTCATTATTCAGTCGGCCTTCCCGGTCTTGTCAGTATCTTGTTCTATCACATCAGATGTTTTGGTCTTCTGCTCGTGCTGGTTTGAGAAGGTCTCCATTGACTTCTTGCTGGCGGGTTTGTCTCTCATCGACTACGACATATTGCTCTGAGAGTAAACCTAGAGCCGCACCCTGGCCCTATTTCCATCATTGATAGGTGACCTTGTGCTCAGCATTTGATCATCATTATGGGTCTTTGACTGAGTGGTTTCCCCTGTGTTCGATGTCAGCATACATTATCACACTTGGGATTCGTGCAGTACCTTGATTTCCATTTGACCCTATTGGTGGATATCTCGCCTCTGTGTCAGCTTTCATTATTGGTTGGTTCAGAGGGTTTCTTTCGTGCGCTAGCTTCATCTTGTGCATGTCGGAAACGTACTTCGGTTTTGGTTCCATCACTCTACTTCGTCCGATTCCTTCCAAATCTTGGCCTGCGGGTTACACTCGCGCTGGACTGATGTGGGATGCCTTAATGCCTTCCTTCCAGCAAATCTTTTCCCATCGACTCCGACTCATTGCTCTGGGAATAAGGTCTAGAGTCTTTTTGTCAGTACCTTAGGGTTTGCAGTCATCAGTGGCAGACTCTTCGCTATCGACAGTGGGGATTCATCATTGCCTCCCGATTGGTAGATTCTTTCAAGTGTTCGACTTCAACTCATTCATTCGCACTTGTTAGATTGTACTGGGGCACCTTGACACTCATTTTCATTATTGGTGGGTTGTCTCGCGTTGGTTAATGGTATACATTATTGACCGGTAATCCAACGATTTCTCACATGGTCGACTTCAGCTCATTTATTCCCATTGTGTAGAATTGTGCCGTCGAGATCGGTGAAGACCTCGGGTTGCATCAGCATTTTTCGGTTCACTTTTGACAGTCCATTCAGTTTCTGCCAGTGATGTCGTCCACCTTTATATGTTGTAGTGTCAGTACAGCAGCATCCTATATGTTGGCTCCCGAGTTGCGTGATTGTACCATGTGTTCCACCCCTTATGATTTGGTACCTGGAGATTCAGTTACTTTTGTGATCAGACATCCATTTTCAGTATTATTGATCAGTTTGATATATGTGATACTTGGACATTGATTCCGACTTGTACTTCCGGGCCGTGCTCAGATGATTCATTGTGTACTTTTAGTTCATCTATACTTGTATACATTCTGGATCTATTCTGTACTTTCTATATGGATATATTTTTGACTGAGCATGGGTATGCCCGCCTCAGACATGAGCTGACTCTCTGTTTTATTTCATTGGTTTTTGGCAGGCTGAAATCTGGTGAAGTCCTCTCTTGTCCTCGCGAAGTTCTTTCTATGCACATAATACATTTCGGCCATCATGTACCCCTTCTGACCTCATATATTAGGGGGCATCTGTTATAGCATCATTTTTCACCCTTATGTGATTCATGATTGTCTCCTTGGCCTTGGGCACCCATTCCCACAGACTTGAACAAAATTCATAAAAAACAGTGTTAAAAATCCCATACGCGGGTATGCCCAGACTTTTCTGCGTGTATACGCGAGTCCATACACATTTTTCCGCATATGCCATTAAAATCATTAAAAAATATATAAAAATTCCCTATTTTCGGGCTGGGTTGATGGTTACTCCAGTATTTCAACCACCCCAGCACGTGGCCAACTGTTTCTAACTGATTGAAACTACTTTGAGGGAGTATAAAAGCCCCTCATGTGCATGGCCTAAGGGAGAGAGAAATTTATAGACATTATACTCTGTTGGAATCCCAATTCAAGTCTGATTTCCCGTGCCTCCTGCACTTTCCCATATTTTTACAGGAAACCCTTGTTTCCTGGAGATGTTCATCAGTTTATATGTCATCTCATGTGCACAAGTATTGAAAGTATCCTAGCGAGGCAAGGGCGGGACGGATCCGGATGACGGTCTGTTCGAAGATCGTGGAAGGATTCAAGTGATCTCTCCACTTTTTATTACTGTACATGTTGTTTTTAATGAAGAAGAACCATCTTGTTCCTGAATTCACGTGTTAATATCTGCTTGCATATGTGAAAAGATTATTATTTAAGCATTTATTATGGTTTATATGATGTTTCACATGGATTTCACTGACATTTAGGATAAATATATGTTGTACAACTAGATTTCCGTGCACGTTTCTTCTTGGTTTTCAGGTTGAGGAGGAAGAAGGGTTGTTGGGGGTTTGGACCCCGCGAGATCTACATCAAACGTAGGATTACGGGTGAGTTCTACTATGGATGTTATCTAGGCTTTAGCATACAAGTACGGTTGTGTGAGTCCTTCTTGAATAGCATGCCCTGATCTGTGGAGGTTTTGACCCAACAAACCTCTAGGGAGTTATTTCCCGAAACACTCCCTCAATCCACAGAAGTCTTTGTTTGCACTGGAAGAGGGCAAGCTCTTGGGACATATTTTTACCAGAGATGGAGTGAAGATAGATCCTAAAAGAGTAGAAGTCATAAACGGTATTTCGATCCTAAGAAATAGAAAGGAGGTTCAGGTTTTCCTAGGCCGCATAAACTTTCTGAGAAGGTTCATTCCTAACTATGCTGAGATAGTTAGGCATATTACTGATATGCTAAAAAAAAATAATGAGGTTAAGTGGTCACAATAATCACGAGAGGCTTTTGCCAGGATTAAGAATGTGTTTGCTGAAGCTCCTGTGTTAGCTGGGCCAGACTATACCAAACCTTTTATGATATTTTCCTTTGCATCACCTCATACAGTAGTAGGAGTTCTGTTGCAGAAAAATGAAGATGGGTACGAGCAGCCTATTGCCTTTTTCAGTCAGGTGCTCCGTGATGCTGAACTGAAATATAACATATTGGAAAAGCAGGCATATGCGCTGGTGAAATCCCTCAAAGCCTTTCGTATATATGTCCTCCAGTCCCACATCACTGCATTTGTGCCCACGGCAGCTGTCAAAGATATCCTTGTCCAGGGAGATAGTGAAGGTAAAAGAGGGAAATGGATAGCCAAAATACAGGAGTATGAGCTGGACATCCGCCCTACTAAATTAATCAAGGGACAGGGGTTAGCCAAAATCTTATCTGAGTCAAATTGCCAAGCTTTGGGTATAAATCTGTCCATGGTGGAAAACGAGGCATCTGAAGGGAAAGAAGAACCATAGGGAGTAGAGATAGCTTCCCAGAAGACACATATGAAGTACCTCACCAGTCAGTGGTACAAGGAAATAGTGGAATATCTGCTAACACTAAGTTGCCCACCCAGCTGTGAAAAAGCTAAATACAGAGCATTGAGGTTGAAGTCACAGAAGTATATGGTTGCAAACGGCTGGCTGTATTGGAGGGACCCCTCAGGCATCCTGCTCCTATGCCTGACAGAGGAAGAGGTAGAGGGTATAATGGCTGAGTTTCATGAAGGAATCTGTGGGGGCCATTATAGTTGGAGGGCTACTGCTCACAAAATCCTGAAGGATGGTTTCTTCTGGCCCAAACTATTTGGAGATGTGTTTACCCGAGTTAGAGCTTGTGAGAAGTGCCAAAGGTTCGCCGAGAGACAGAAGCTAGCACCTCTTCCCATGATCCCTATCCACGTAGATGAACCATTCCAGCAGTGGGGAATTGACTTCATCGGAGAAATACACCCCCCATCCAGCGGTCAGCATAAGTGGATACTAACCGCCACGGATTATTTCACAAAGGGGGTGGAAGCTATACCCTCCAGGAACACAACAGACACTGTGGTGATGAAATTCATAGAAGAAAACATCATATCTAGATTTGGTTTCCCTTCCAAGATTGTAACTGATAATGCACAAGCCTTTAAATCTGCAAAGTTTGTCAGCTTCTGTCAACAGTACAACATTGCACTAGGCCACTCTACAGCCTATTACCCACAGGGAAACAGCCTAGCAGAGTCATCAAATAAAATGCTGGTGAGGGCACTGAAGAAGGCTATAAATGAAAATCAGAAGAATTGGAATTCCCAGTTAAAATTTGCTCTATGGGCTAATAGGATCACCAACAAGAGAGCAACCGGGAAGTCCCCATACGAATTAGTATATGGGAGGGCAACAGTTTTCCTTGTGCAGCTAGCATTACCAGTGGCCCGATTCATGCAAGAAAGTCAAGAAGAACCAGATGACGTAACCAGGAGAATCAACTAGCTGGTGGAGCTAGAAGAAACGTGGAACCTGGTGAATTAGAGGCTAGTTGAATACCAGGAGAAAATGAAGGACCTCTTCGACCAACATGCCAAGGACAGAAAATTACAGATTGGAGATTTAGTGCTCAGATGGGACATTAGAAGGGCTGATAAAGGTAAACATGGTAAATTTTATCCCCTCTAGTTCGGCCCCTTTAAAATTGCAGAACAAGGAGGCAACAGATACCTTCAGACTGGAAAATTTACAGGGAGATCTGCTCGACGCCCCTGTAAACGGTCAGTTCCTCAAGCCTTATTTTCAGTTCTGAGTCAGGCCAAGAGGGCCTGATGTATCATATTGTATATTAGTGTCTGTTTTCATCTTTTCTTAAATAATGTGTGTGGTGATGAATCACGAATAGGAATGGTGTCCAAAGAAGATAACAGGTGGTCTGCGAAGTTCTCGACGCGCTCAAGAATGAACGTGCTGTCCCCAGGTGGAGCCAATGTTGATCGTAAAGTAACATCAGTCATTTTTGTGAATTAACCTTTGAATAGATGTGTATCGAATGTTATGGCTGATGATGAAACATTTAAAAGGTTGGGTAAAAAGAGACGAGGATGTGACAAGTATTGCGCTTACAGGAAAATAGGTATACGAGAAGGGTCCAAAATATAAAATAAAAGGGAAAAGGTGCCACAGAAGGGCGCAAGTACACAGTGCAAAAGGCGTAAAAACAAAAACTGTTGAAAAACTGGCCGCATCCCAAATGTGCACGTGAGGGAATTCTCCATACGAGAATTTTCGCGAGGGTCGAGAGCGGAAGAGGGAACAGACCCTTACCCCCGCAGAATTACATGGACGTGCCACGGGGTGGGCCCAAGGTAAAAAGTGACGTGGCAGCTCAAAGAGCGGAGTTTTAGTGACGTGGCAGAGCGGAATGTGGGCCCTAAAGACTGCTGTGTATTTAACCCGTCTTACGAATAATATGTTTCAAGAATCGTATGGTTTATTGCAGCAGAAAGGTAAGGTAAGTTTCTAGGCTAACTGGTACTGAGGCTCGTACCAGTATTAAACCCGGCACACGGTGTTCACCTGTTCCCAACTGACGCCCAATCCCTACGCGCCGCGTGCTCCACCGTCAGTGTCCTTACGACACTTTCCCCTCGTTTATTTTACCTATCCGCATTTTTACCTCGGAACGCTAAGTCGTAAGATAACAGTATTCCCGTATTTTACTCCAGTAAAAGTCGCAGGTTTTCTAGCTACAGTATAAACTAAGTGGGAACCAGTGCCAAGGTCTACCTAGTACCTATCAACACCCCCGCGTCGTTTTCCTGAGCATATTTCCCTGTTGCACAGGTATTTCGTCCCTCATTTTCTCTCTGCTTTCCTTTCATCTTTTAAAAGTTTTATATGTCAGTCATGGGAAGGGGCACACCCAAGAAAGCCGAACCAGAAACCCCTCAGGTCCGAGAAACCAGAAACCCACCTGGGTTCGAGCCTTTCATCGACCTGCAAGCCGAAATCCATGATCCCCAATACCCTTTTCACATCAGCAGCATTAAACCCGAGCTTTTTAGACGACATATTGAGAATAGAGACTGATACTAGGTGGTTGTGTCTGGTTTGTACCATCAAATTACCCCCTCATTCTATTCTGTGGTTGATTTTATTTGCTGGCTCAGAGATGCTTACGACGAGCGTCGAGGCACGTTTACCTCTCCTCAGGGGAATAAGATTTTTTCTCTTTCCCCCGACATTATCAGGCAAGCCCTCCACTTTCCCACCAGCGCCACCTATATCAGTTTCAACGAAGTGGCTTTAACCTCCCAGTTCACCAAACTACCATGGGAGCACCAAAACGACTTCATTTCCTCCATCACCAGCAACCAGGCTACGTCTCTCCCTGCTGCAAAACCTTTCCCGTTGAGCCTGTTCAAAGAGGAAGTGCAACCCATCCTTGCCCTCATCACTGGTCTTCTAGGTGTAGGCGCTTTGGGGGAAATCACTAGGGTATGTGTTTATTTCTTGTGGTTAATGTCTCAAAAGGGGGTAGTGTTAGATATCCATGGCTTCCTTGCTGCTAACATTCAGACCCAGTTCCAAGAGCTTTCAGAAACCAGTCACTTCCGCTTCTGTTCGATGGTCTTCTATCTTTTCCTACATCAGCACGTTGATAAGTTTGAGGGTTTGGGTTTAGATAGGGTATATAAGGAGAATTCCCAACCCCGACTAGGTTTTGACTGGAATTGTTTTGTACGCCAATTGCCTAAGGGAGAGGGTTATTCCAGGTTCGTAAATGATTTCATGTCCATTTCCTATACTATTATCCATGATTCACCCTCACCTAGATTTTTTCCTGAAATGAAGAGCTGGCTACAAGCCGGAAAATCCCAGAGCACTGGGGATTGGTATCTATTTGACAATTACACTGAAATTCGGGTCTACGGAGCCAAGGTTTCCCCTTACCAGCTGCCTGTGTTTCTTGTTCGATGATTTTATGCTCTGGAGTATATTTGACATACCCTCAAGGCCGACCAACTCCACTTTGTCCCTGCAAAGAAGGGTTTCATCCTGAGACTCCCTATCATTATTGGCCCTTTTGTTGTGAATTCTAGACATGCCCTTCCCATTGTCGAGAAACTGTTGCAAGGAATGGACCTAAGGTTGGGAAAGGGTTGGGCCTATGATCCTCAGGAAATTATCTCAAACAAAAGAAAGAGGAACAAGTCCACACCTTATACGCATGAATTAAGGCCGTTCATAGAGTGGAGGGCTAACCTTGAAACTTGGCCTTTGATTTCGCAGATGGAGACAGATTCATCGGCCATAGGGGAAGAAGATGACATCAATAAAGGCCAAGGCGGAGAAGAAGCGGGTCCCTCAGGAGCAGGTTCTCCCCTTCACAAAAAGCAGAAAACAACCTCCAGTGAGGCAGAAGTCATAGGGGAAGAATAGCTGCTGGAACCGTTTACATCGTATGGTCAACCAGACAAGAGTAAAGCCGGGATAAAAGTGCTGAGAGACAGTGCCACCTCTTCCGACTTCTCGGAAGTCTCACAGGCCATCAGAGATCATACCTCACCAGGGGCAATTGCAAGGAGCCAGGGAAAGAGAATGATCAGGGATAAGTACAAAGCCGAGCTGGAAGGGTATGTAGAGAAATATCACACCAGGGTTTCCGCCTTTATGAATGTGGATACAGAACACCTGGTATTGTCTATGGCGGAGGCCATCTTGGATCCCGATATAGGTACCAATAGTTACCGGGTACTCGAGCATGCAATTGACATGGCCAAGGTGCCAGCACTCGACAAATGTTACCTGTTTCAGGTCATGGGGGATATGCTGAAGGACGAGGTGATGCAGTCACCATTGCACTGAGAAAACTGGAGAAAAAGCACGAACAGGTGAGGGCGACCCTAAAGAATGAACAGGAAAACTCTCGTGCCCGGGAAAATCAAATACGTGGCCTCTAGGAGATAATCAAAGGAAAGGATACGAGAGAGACAAACCCGCAGCGCGCTTTGATAGAACAATTGCAGAAGGAGGTCGCGTCATTGAAAAGTAACGTCAACATACCGGCCTCCCACCATGTGCAGACGACCGAGTTGGCGCAAGCAGAGAAGGAAAAAGTGGAACTGGCTGACAGACTGGCAAAGGAGAGGGAGGACAAAGAGAAAATGGCTGAAACAATCGCCACTCTGCAGAGTAGGTTGACGGAGCTGCAGAACACTTGGGACATGCACAGCTGTGCGCCTGCTACAACCCCACCAGAGACGAGTCCTCTGTCAGAGAAACTGAATGCAGCAAAAGCTGCAAATGATATATTAGAAAAGCAGGCATCCACCGCTAAGCAGAGGATCACTGATTTGGAAAATTCCCTGGCTGAGAATGGCAGGAAAATAGAGACACTGCAGAAAGAGATCGAGCAGGAAAAAAAGACAAGAGCCGACCAACAAAAAACCATCACTGACCTCAAAAGCCGCATGAAGGGTAATATCACCCTCAGAGAAGCGAGAAGTATAATTTGGTCAGACATAACCTCAGCAGTGATAGAACAGTGGGGTTTCCTAAAAACGATGGGAGAAAACAAATCTGCTATACCCTATCTCAACAGGAAATTACAGGAGGCAGACCTCAACTTGTTCGGCAGAGCCCAGCATGCCAGAAACTATATTTCATTCTTGAAGGAGTTGGAATTTGACGAGGTGGAGAAGCATGGCATACCAAGTCGATTCATGGAAGCCTTTGAATGCCAGAAAATCATTGACAAGGAGGCGGCCCGAGTTACAGCTTCGAGAGCCCTGCAACAGGTGGTAGCAAACGTGGGTCGGTTCGATGCAGTATGGGACGAGATTACAACAGCTGGACTTCCTTATTTTTGGGACCCAACCACTCCTTCCGTGCTACGACTGTTGACAGAGTATAAGACACGTCTATAGGAAGAAAAAGACCGGACGGACCTCCTGTCAGATAAAACCGCTCGGCTAAAGGCTGAAACAATTGTTTCGTCCCTTCGCCAAGAGTTCGCCCTCCTCCATTTGATAAAACATAAGCTCCCTACCGAGGCGGGTTTCAATGCCCTCACAGAGGCCTATTTCAAGGTGGAAGGATTCGCAGCAATTCCCGAACCTTCAGCTGACAGCCAGCAAAGATGCACTCAGTTCGCCAGCTAGATCGCCAGCTCGTCAGTAAATGTTCCACCACCAGCGTCAGCAACTACCTCAACCGCTTCACATCTGTGAAACACTATCAACTCATGATTCGGCCTTAGTGGCCTTTTTTAATTTTTACTTAGTTAACTAATTTGAAGTTTCAAGTGGGCTTCATGTTCCACTTCAGCATTTTACTCTTTACCAGACTGTCTTTTAATATTTTGTTTTAAAAATGGCCGAGTGCCTAATTGCGAATGATGAGAGGCCTTTATTCCTCATCATAAGTTTTGGTTATTTTGATAAGGACCTTTAACAAATTTTGGGCATGCGAGGAAGATATTTTTCCCAAAAAATATATTCTCACTCATGTATGAAGAATTTTATATAAGAAAGATCAAAAGAGAAAAACAGGTTCCAAATTTTCTGAAGAATTGACTGTAAAAGAATTTCTTGTATGCATTTTGTGAAAGCTTTAATACAAATGGGAAGAGCCCGTTGGGTCTCAATGAGAAGGAGTTTTATCTTTAATGAGGATTCTGGTCTTGGTGCTTTACAGTGTGTAATTTTCTCCTATGTGTTGTAGCTTAGCCGTTCATTTCATTTATATCCATTTATCTTGTATCACATTCTGGAATGCGAGTAGCCCACTGTTTCTGATATAAATTTATCCTTGTTGATACTTATGTCATAAGCTTTTCGGCACTTTAAATATGGCTCAGGTGTGATATACTGTATCATATTCAATTCATCTCTGTTTATGCTATATTGGCTGTTATGAGATGTTATTTACAAATGTTGTTATCATGTGTGGATTCTTAATTGCATAAGCCCACCACATGCTAGTATATGTTTCTGGATGCTGTCTTAATAACAGTTAGTATCCTCTTTATTCTACGTATACAGTAGACACTTTATAATTTCTCATCTCTGTGAAGTATTCAGAATCCAGCCCTTTTTGCAGAGAGCTGCCTTTGAATTGTCTGGTATGTTTGTGTTAGAGTTTCGCATCTTGCCTCTGTAGTATTGTTTCCTCAGCATTGAGCTTCTGAAAGTTTTGGTCCCATTCAAGTTAAACCTCCTATTTACAAATAAATAGCATGAGAGCTCTGTTATGCTAGTCATCCCTGTTATATTATATTTATTTTTCTCTCTGCTATATAAGATGTCCTAGGCACTGGTCTTTCACAACTCAAGGTTGTCTCTAGGATTGACAACAGGTATGATAGACAGTCAAGAAGATTACCCAACCCAAAGCCACGGAGATGAAGTGAAAGTGTCATGTTCAAGAGCGACCTGCTACCATAAAGTGTTTTGTTCTTTTTCCCAATTTTTCCCTAGTCATTACTGACCAGTACCTCTTTATTTTTTAACTAGCTTTAGGAGGTTAACATATGCTTGATCTATAATTCAACCCTTCGAGTGAATCCATCGCTATTTGATGATTTAATGAGTCTAGCGATAGTGAAACTTGATCTTGTCATGATCAGACAAGTCCGTTGCTATTTGATGTTTTAACAAGTCTAATGACAGTGAAAACTCGGCCCTTTTTCAGGTTTGGAGATTTTGAAAAAGGGACGAAAAGAAAACTCCATGAGTCATTTTTCGTAAATTTGTTTCTCAGGTCTGAAAAGTGTAAAATAATACTTGAGAAAACCTCTTAGCCATGTTTGACCAAGGCATTACTTTTTCGTAAATAATCTATCTCAGTCCAGAAAAGGGTTAAACTTAAAATGAGTAGATGCCGTTTCATTTCCTTTTACAAGCTCAAAAAGATAAGTGCTTGGTAATATTTTCACATTAACGAAATCTGAAAAGAGCTAAAAGAAGACTCCAGGGGGGTTCCTTTTTTGTGTTTAATGTATAAATTATACAAACAGTATGTATACCAATGGATTCAATCCGATCATGTGATATGATAAATCAATATACTGAATCCTTCTACAAATTAAATGCATAAAATAAACATGATCGTACAATCACACCAAGTAAAAGAAAGAAGAAAATAAATCCACAACACATATATTTTTCTTGGGGAAGGCTTGCTGCTCAAAACCCCTCTATCTTCTATTGTATATTCAACCAAGGAATCATGAAACAATACAATGCACTCTTCTCACAAGATTCTGTTGCACTCTACAACTGTATCACACTGATTCGGACAAAATCAACCAACACTTAGCCAATTTCCCACCTCTGTTCAACCTACCTTGCTTGTGAAATTCCTGTATAATTAAATCCCTATTATTTAGGAATTTCAACCTTCCAAAATTGCGCAATGCTCATGGGAAATCATAGGGGTGTATTACTGCATCTGGGCAGCTTGCTAATAATAAAACTGATAGTTAACATCCCTTTAACCTCTGTCTCAACTGGGTCTTCATCAGAACTGACATGCATGCAACTACTAATTGTAAATCATCAGTTACTTGACAGATCATTGCATGTGAATTAAATCTGATTTAATTCATTTGACCTCACACTAGTGCAACAATCAGTTACAACTAGTTAAACTGATTTAAAATAAATTAATTAAGTTAACTGATTTCTCATGCATTAAACTATTACACTAACAACAACTTGGCCTCTAAAACAAATAGAATCACTCTACATGCCTCACCAACCACCCTCAACTTGAATTTCATGAGCTAACTGAGTTTATCACTCTTAGTTAACTATTACAAGTGATTATGAGATAAGATTACAATTTATTGTCCAATTTAATTAAGGTAAAATTAAATTAGACACACATTTCTTGTTCACTTTTCAACACTCCCTCTCAACAAGAAAGGGATTATCAGCTACCCCGATCTTGACTCTGTGGTATTCGAATTTTCTCTTGGCGAGCGCCTTTGTCAGAATATCTACATCCTGATCCTCCGTGGGAATGTACTGAAGTAACATAATGCGTCTCTAAACACAATCTTTGAGATGGTGATACCATATGTATATATGATTGAACCTATCATGGAATACCGGATTAACCGAGAGTTTTATGCAATGTTGGTTATCGCAATGTATCATCGTCAGATCCATCTGACAACCAAACAAACCAACAAGCATATTCCTCATGCAGATGGACTTACATGTAGCCTGACAAGCTGCCATGTACTCTGCCTCAGATGAACTGAGTGCAACTGATCTGTGCTTCCTTTTGTACCAAGAAATTGTTGTTCATCCTATGTTGAAGATCCCTCCTGATGTGGTCTTCCTATCTGATGGACTACCTGCCTAATATGCATCGGTGAAGCCTTGAAGCTTCACTCCCTCTGTTCATCTGTACCATACTCCATACTCTGTAGTGCCCCTGAGATATCTCAAGACATGCTTCCCCGCCTTCCAAAATATCTTGGTTGGCTTAACCATAGCTTGACTAAACTGGTTAGCTGTGTAGCATATGTCTGGTTGTGTGTTCACCAAGTACATGAGTGAAGCCACAAGATTCCTGTAAACACTAGCATCCACTACCTCTCCTGAAGTAGCACCCTCCTTCCTCCAGTTTCCTGCAAGAGGAGTCTCCATGGGTTTACATATCTCCATGTGGAACTTCCGCAGAATCTCTTTGACATACTTTTCTTTATAAAAAAATAGCTCCCCATCCCGCTGCCATATCTCCAAACCAAGGAAATAGTGAAGGAGTCCCATGTCCTTCATCTCAAACTCTCTTGCAAGATCCTCTTTGCAAGAAGTTATAAGCTGCTCGTCACCTGTTAGAATAATATCATCTACCTAGAGTACAATAATCATAATCTTACCATCAAACACAATCTGGTACAGGTTCACTTCCACTTCACTCTTTGTGAAGCCCAACCCAGTGAAATCATTGTCAATCCTGGTGTACCAAGCACGAGATTCTTGCTTCAGCCCATACAATGCTCTCTTGAGCATGCACACATGTGGCTCACTGTCAAAGGTCTCAAAACCTTCTGGCTACTAAATGTACACTTATTCCTCAATAAATCCATTGATAACTGCAGTATTCACATCCATCTAATGTATCTTCCACCCCATCTATGCTGATAGTGCACGGATAGATCTAATCGATGAGTAACTCGCAACCGGTGCAAAAGTCTCCTCATAGTCAATCCCCTCAACCTGTGAGAATCCCTGGGCTAAAAATCTAGCTTGTACTTCTCCACATTCCTATCTGTTGCCTGCTTCACCTTATAGATCCATCTAGATCCAACCACTGACTTCCCAATTGGTCTTGGGACAACTTCCCATGCACTGTTCCTGATGATGGAGTCATACTCCTCAACCATGGTGTCAACCCAAGTTGGTTGTTGCACTGCTTCCTCAAAAGAGGATGGTTCTGTCACAATAAACTTCTCATAAGAGCCATGTATTCAGTAAACATATATGATGACTGTCTCTATCTGCGTAGTGATGTAGGTTCTCCTACATGTTCTGTCGCATCAAGTCTTAATCTGTCAGCTTCTGTGGTGCGTCTCCTACCATGTCTGGTGGATGGCTCTGTATGAGTGGTTTCTACAACTCCATGATCCTTCGCATGAGGCTGCTCCACATCTTGAGGTTCATCCTTTGGAACCAAGAGTTCCTCATCTGCATGCAAATCAAGCTCCCTCTCAAGGGACAATTGCATGGCATTCTCCTCATCAAAGTTTACATCCCATTCATCCTGTTGTTCGGAAAATACACCCTATAGTTGTCGAAAGTATCAGTGTACCCCATAAATATCCCAATCTCAAATTTTGGTTCTAGATTCTTTCTGGAATATTTGGTCACATGGAAATAGAAAAATGAGCCAAAAATCTTAAAATATGAAACATCAAGTTCCTTACCAGAAAAAACCTCCTCTGGTGTACTCATGCCAAGTATCCAATTAGGACTACAATTCTGCACACATAGCGTTGTATTGCATGCCTCTACCAAAAGATGCAACGGTAGGCCCTGATCATGTAACATCGCTCGTGCCACACCCACAATTGTTCTGTTCTTTCTTTCTGCAACCCCATTCTGTTGTGGGTTATGAGGTGCAATCAAATCTCCCTAAATTCCTTCTTTGGAACGTAAGTTCTTGAATTCATTAGAGATTTACTCACCACCATTGTCGCTCCTTAGAGCCTTAACATGCTTCCCTGTATCTTTCTCAGCCAGTTCTTTGAACTCAAAAAAAATTGAGAAATTCTGATATTTCTTCTTCATGAAGTATATCCAACACTTTCTAGAAAAATAATCAACAAAAAGCACATAATACATGTGATTTGCTGTAGAAACTATAGAGAATGGTCCACACACATCTGAGTGAACTCTCTCAAGGATTTCTGTTGGTCGTTTCTCCTTCTCGTGAAAAGTGGCTTTTGTATACTTCCCCATGGTGCATCCCTTGCATGTGTCTATCTGCGCAAAAGTACCCTTTGGAAGCCTTGTATAAATCTGTTGCATGACCTTCAAAGAACTGTGGTGTAGATGGCCTAATCTCCTGTGCCATAACTCACCCTCATCTCGACTCACCACTCTGTCTGCTTTACTCATCAATGTTGCGCAACCATCTACATCAAGTTTGTATAGGTTATTCACACGAACCCCAATCGTCTTAACTTGTCATGTGGCTTTGTGACAAAGGAATACTTTCCCTTCACTGAAAACCACATCATATCCTGTATCCTCAAATATAGCAATTGAAACTAATTTTTTTTTCAAGCCTGGTACATGCATCACATATTTTAATAAGAAAGGTTTACTTGACTGTCTCTGGAAAGTAACTGTACCAATCCCGGTAACGTTATACCTCCCGTCATCACCCATCTCGATGTGCATATTAATATCCTTCTCCTCCAAGATACTAAAGAGTTCTTTGTCTCCCATCATGTGGAAAGTTGCACTACTATCCAAGTACCACACTGATCCCATCGCACTAGACACCATGCATGCGATGAGTGAGAATTCCAACTCGAACTGTGAAGCCAAAGCATCACCTGCTACAGATCTTGAATCCTTCTTGTTTTTGTTCTTCTTATATGGACAATTAGTGGCATAATGTTCATGCTCGTGACAGTGAAAAAATTTCACTTTGGACATGTCACGCTTCTTGCCTTATTTTTCGGTCTCAGATTTGGAATAGGATTTGTTTCCCTTCCCCTTCTTTTCCTTACCATCCAAGGCACAATTTTCCTCATCATTTGTCTCGGATGAGGACCCATCCCCAGTATTCTGCCTCAATTATTCTTGTACCAAATTCGACCAAAATCGCTCCCAATCTGGTAGCTTCTCCCTCCCATTGACAAAGTCCTGATAACGTTTCCAGCTCTTGGGAAGGCCTAGAAGTGCTAGGCTCATCAAGTCATCATCCGATACAGTAATCCCAACACTTACAAGCTCATATTGACATTAGATGAACTTGGTCAAGTGTTTTGGAATAGTGTCGCCTTTCTCCATTTTGATTTTCCCGAGCTTGTCCTTTAGTGCCAATTTTCTGTGTTCATTGTTGTTCTTA
Source organism: Pinus albicaulis (assembly GCA_034641835.2). Lineage (NCBI taxonomy): Eukaryota > Viridiplantae > Streptophyta > Pinopsida > Pinales > Pinaceae > Pinus > Pinus albicaulis. Next base: position 262,974,846 of record CM076575.1, on the reverse strand, counting down.
AACAGATCTATCAAGGCCTTCCACATTTCATATGGATTCTCCTTTCCATGGAGACTTGAGACAATGCGATCTCAAACTCCCTATAGTAATATCATCCTCGCCTTTGCAACCTTCTTTTGCCAAGCATCAAGAAGAGTGGCGTCTGCTACTATGGGCCTTGGAATATTAATGTCGATAAATTCTTTCAACCCATTTTCCTCCAGAATTTCCTCCATTCTGTATTTCCATGAAATATAATTATAACTTCCCTTGAGTGCACATTCCAATATTAATCCATTGAAAGCCATCTTGATCTGCCTGTTGCACCAAAGAATATTTTTTCAAATTCGAATGTTGTTCAGCACAAACTCAATTTCTTCTCCACTATAGTGATTTCCTGCGCTCTGATACCATGTAGAAATTATACAAATATTATGTATACCTATGGATTTAATCTGATCATGCGATATGCTAAATCAAGATATTGAATCCTTCTACAAATTAATTGTGAAAAATAAACATGACCGCACAATCACACAAAGTAAAAGAAAGAAGCAAATCAATCCACAACACATGTATTTTTCCTGGGGAAAGCTTGCTACTCAAAACCCCTCTATCTTCTATTGTATATTCAACCCAGGAATCAGGAAACAATACAATGCACTCTTCTCACAAGAGTCTATTGCACTCTACCAACTGTCTCACACTGATCCGAACAAAATCGACCAACACTTAGCCAATTTCCTACCTCTGTTCAGCACGCCTTGCTTGCACAATTCTTGTAGAATTAAATCCCTATTATTTAGGAATTTCAGCCTTCCAAATTGTGCAATTCTAATGGGAATTCCTATGAGTGTATTATTGCAGCTGGGCAGTTTTCCAATAATACAACCGATAGTTAACATCCCTTTAACCTCTGTCTCAATTGGGTCTTCATCAGAACTTACATGCATGCAACTATTGATAGTAAATCATTAGATACCCGATAGATCACTACATGTGAATTAAATCTAATTTAATTCACTTGACCTCTCACTAGTGCAACAATTAGTTACAACTAGTTAAACTTATTTTAACTCAATTAATTGAGTTAACTGATTTCTCTTGCATTAAACTAATACACTAACTGCAACTTGGACTCTAAAACAAATATAATCACTCTACATGCCTCGCCAACCACCCTCACCTTGAATTTCATGAGCTAACTGAGATTATCACACTCAGATAACTATTACAAATTATGAGATAATAATACAATTTATTGTCCAATTTAAATAAGGGAAAATTAAATTAGACACACATTTCTTGTTGACTTTTCAACATTTAACAAAGCTCGAAAAAGAGATAAAAGTGCGCTTCAAATTCCTTTTTCATGTTTAACAAAGCTCGAAAAAAAAGGATAAGAGTATGCTTTGTGGTCAAATCATTTTTGAATAATTGTGCACTTCAAACTCACTATATCAACTGTAAACCTGTTCATTGAACCATCAAATGGATTAAAAATCCGTGTTTCATAATAAAAATGAACAAAAACTATAGTTACATCATTAAATATGATTAAAATAATCAAAATGACTATTAAAAAGAAGTTTTTACTAGTTCATTTTACCATTTGAAATTTAGGAGCTCTGAACTTGTTTTTCCCTCGAACTTCAGCGGTTGATTGTGACAGTTTTAGTGGATGATTTCTCGTGCCGTTTGATCCATGTTGGATATATGAACCTTCTCTTTCTTTTAGTGTAATTTTTGTTTCATTTCATGCTAATTTTTTAGGTTTTTGAGCCCCCTAGGGTAAATCTGTTGCGTTCTAAGGGCAACACACCCTTTCATGTCGAAAAGTGAGTTGCAAAGCACTGAAATTGATGCTCATATGCTCTGCAGTGCTCTATCTCTAGACCAGGGGTGTGTTGGGCGCATTTTACAATTTTTTTTCTTGTTGTGCGCTCAAAATTTCCCAATTTTTTTGCATGAAATAGATCCTAGTGAAGCTTATGGTTGGATTTCAGGTATTAATCGGATCAAAATGACCATTACATGGCGATAAAGAGAACATGAAGAAAAATACATGATTTTCCTAAATGATCCTAATACTGTAAGAGACCTCAGAGATGGTGGGTAACTTAAGTATTTCAGATTATCATGGATGAGACAACATCTTGAGCTATTGGAGTTCCTGGTTCGTTCATGGGATCCAACATCCCACGCCTCTCATATTGGGGACAAAGTGCTCCCAATACTAGTTGAGGATGCTTTATTTCTTACTAGATTATCAAGACGTGGTTCTCCTATTTCCCTCACGAGATCTGCACTTGGAGGCGAGAAAATGAAGGATTACATACACCAGTATTGCCAGCCAAGTACTGAACCTAGAAAATAGGGAAAGATAAACATTCATGATGTCTATGATTTTCCTCTAAGAACTATCCTTTTCACTATTGCAACTTGTTGATTTTGTGACACTACATGTTGCAAATCGTTCATACATGCAATATGCTCTTGAGTGTCTCGAACTGACAGTGTTCAACTGGGCTGAAGAAATACTCTTCAGATGAAAGAACATCTGAATAAAGAAAAGGGTGGAAGAAAAAATAATTTCAGTTATGGATAAATCCTGATTTCCCTTATTTTAGAGCGAGTTCCATTGATGCAATTCTAGCATGTGACACTGAGCATTTCTGGTCCCGGAGATCCTCAGATGTAGAGATAGGTCGAATTGATGGCTAGGCATCCTAGTCAACTGACTATCATATTTTCTACTACATTCTTTACCTGGCTCCGATGAAAGATTATCGCCATCGAGGAGTATCCGTACACAGATGTAGATTTTCGTGGAGATACAGATTTTATTTTACCAGATGGTGCTCAATGGGGTGCAATGGGTAAAAATGTTTTGACCATGTTTTTGATTTTAAGGTTTCTACATGTTTTTGTATTTTTATATTTTCCAAGACTAAACTAAAGTTTTTATATGCACGGATGTGGGTCATGTTCGACCAGTGGGTCGACCAGAGAAGGCAACCGATGAACCAACAGAGAGGACTATCGGGAGAGAAGTCCTTTGGGATATATATTTGACCAAGATTCTTGATGAGTTGCAACAGCATGTTGAGGGATTGACTCTTGGGATACTAGATGTCCAGATTGAGGAGTTATCTATGAGGCTGCATCGCCATACTACTGGTGTTCCTGGCCATTGGATGAGGCTATTGCGTAGGATAGCTAGAGAAGTTCTTGTTATCGTGAGCATCACTAGTTTTACTTTTGACATTTTTGTATATATTTTGAGGTTAGATGACCAATGTGTCTTGGGCACAAATTTTGTAAAAACTTAAACTATCTATCTATTTACTTTTAAAGTTTTCCTATGTTTAATGCATAATCCTGTTCAATTGTATGATTTGAATTGAAAATGTGTCTTTACATGTGTTGCAAATGTCTATTAAAAACATAATTCACTAAAGAATCAGTTAATGTATTCAATTTTTTTGAAATGTGTTGACATTGAATGTAACCCAAATTTCTTTCCAAAATTCGAACTCTAAGTAACATATGATGAATTGTTGAATTTCATATGGTATAGATGCTATTAAGTTGTAGCACGACAAGATGTGAGTCTAACCTAATGATGATGCGGTTAATGCCAAGTGAAATGGCATTAGAAAGAAGTTCGATCAACGCGCTATACTCGACGATATTGTTCGTGGATCAACCAATACAAATCCCTTGAAAACACATTAACATGCCACCTGGAGCGAAAATGGCCCATGCTACAGAGGATAGGTTCTGCGTTCCCAACGAATGGTTCCAAATATTTAGTCATCTGCGATGAAATGTAAAGTGTATTACTAACTTCAAGAAAACTCTAAAAAACAAACTAAGACAATTAATGCAATCAAAGCATATACAAAATATGATACAAAAGTTTACTATGCTCAATTAAGCATAGTAACGTTTAAGATACAATCCATTTCGTGGCTGCACCAATGGAATTCCATCATAATCAACCAACTCGTAGGTACCCTTAGACAGAACTCTTTTGAAAATTGAGGGGCCATGCCATAATGGCTCAAATTTTCATGTTCCTATCAAATCAACTTCTTTATCATAAATCAAGACCAGGTCTCCCTCTGAGAATATGCAAGGCTTGAAATTGTGGTCATATTGCACCTTGATTCATCTCTTATGCGCTTTGTTGGCCAATGCGGCGTCACGATGCATTTCATTTAGATGGATGAGGTTTAAAAGATGTGCTTCTTCACTAGAGGTGTCAGGTAGTAGGTCAATAGTGAGTTTTAATGACAGAATGTCACATTGGATCGGTAAGATAAATTCTATACCATACACCAACTGAAAGGGAGTAAATCTGATTTCATTTTTCATCGAAGTTCAATATTCCCATAAAGTATAGTATAGGACTAAATGCCAATTTATTTTGTGAACCCCTATCATTCGTTGAAGCATTCACTTAAGGATCTTGTTAATGTCTTCAACTTTTCCATTAGATTGCAGATAATAAGGGGTAAAACTATCACACGACAGCCTAATTTGGCAGTCAACTCATTCATCATGTTATTGCAAAAATGCTTACCATGATCTGTAACTATAGCTTGTGGTGCACCAAACCGAGAAATGACATGATTGAAAAATAACAATGCAGTTGTTTCGCCCGTGTTATTGAATGTAGGCATTGCTTTGGCCCACTTGGTAAAGTAGTCAACAATGACAGTAATATAACCATGCCCCGTGGCCGAATGAGGGTTGCAGGTCATGAAGTCAATGCCCCATTTTTCAATGGTCCCACAAGGATGATAGGATGCATTGGTGTTGGTGACATAAGGATTTTACGATCAAATATCTGGCACGCATGAAAACTTCTGACCGCGAGAATGCAGTCGCAGAATATGGTTGGCCAGAAGTAACTGGTGCGGAGAATCTTATGTGTGATAGCGTAACCAGAAAAATGTCCTCCACAAGCACCAACATGACAATAATTTAGAACTTTCTCGGCCTCCTCATGAGCGAGGCACCTCCTTAAAATCATATCGACACCACGACGATAAAGTGTATCACTGACGATCAGATAATATTTGGCTTGGTATTGGATACTTGGTTGTTGTGAGCGAGAGGTATCGGGTCAGAAATTTTGGGTTTGGAGATAAATGATAAAATCCCCATACCAAGGGTCAGATGACCCAATCAGAAACAGAGACTCATCTGGAATTTATGGTTCCGATGTAGTTTCAGTACTATCAGAGGGAAGGTCGCAAAGAATATTAGCCAAAACCAAATACTTATTTGACTTGGATTTGATGAATTCCAAATCAAATTCCTACAAAATGACGATCGATTTTGAATATTTCCCCCCTAACAATTGACGTGACAGAATGTATTTCATAGGGTTGCAATCCAAAATGACAATGGTCTTCGGGAGCAGGATATAATAGTGAAATATTTGGACAACTTGAACGGACGCCAAGGCGAGATTTTCGACGTATGAGTACTTAACTTCCGTATCATTGAGATTACGACTTAAACAATATATCAGATGTTCTATCCCATCTTCTTCTTGGACCAAAACCATAGCAATGGTTGTGTCTACAGCTGTGAGATATAGGAAATAATCACTTTGATAATTAGGGGGATACATTAATGATGCTCAGATCAGGGTATCTTGAAGAGCATCAAAAGAATATTGCGCAATCTTATCCCAATCGTATGGAATCCCATTTTTTAAGAGACGAGTAAATCCTTTAGCCATTTTGGCATAGTTGGGTCTAAACCTCCTAAGAAATTTAGCCTTTCCTTGAAGTCTCTATCACTGAAGTAAGTTTGATGGCACAGGAAAATCGATGGTCATCCTATCATGGGCCTATATCTGTAGAATAATTTCTTATTCATGTATGTTTTATGATAATTTATGTGTTGAGCATAGGTATGCCTCCCTCAGCAATTCATGTCTGAGATGTACAAGATATCATGATGTAATGTATCACAAATTTATGAAGGTCACCGCCCGCTTTAGATCCATCCTCATCATACCAAGCATCATCTCAACAACATAACAATACTTTAGCTCTCAAGAATTGAGAATCCAAAACACAACACTACACAAATTCCTTCCTCCCTTTTGCACTTAGATGAGTGCTCAATTTATAGGGAAATTATAGGTAGTTTATTAATAAATGATATTGAATGGATTTCTAATAATAGATGAGACATTTTTCCAGGTTTAATGGTGATGGATGAACACATGTATTCGAAGTATGACACTTATGAGCTCTTCTAGAAGGAACTGGACATGTGAAGATTCCCATAATAATGATGATTTCGCTCCTAGAAGACCAATGCACCCTTAAGTGTAGGGAAGTGCTTTGCAGAGAACCCTTGCATGGGGGTAAGTGATTTGAAACAAACTTAGGCCCATTCAAAGGAGTGTTGATGAGTCAATGGGTCATTTTAACTATACTTCAAACATTGGAATTCTCATGAATTAAAGTCGTCAATGGAATGACTTCTCTAGGGCATGTAGCAACTGAATTAAAGGATGATAGACCCTGTTTGTATTGAATTAGGGGATTATAGAACATTTTTATATTGGTCTTAGGGATGATGCCCAGATTTACCTGTAACACTCCTGAATGTATCTATGCAGACAACTGTGGTACTTTAGCACCAAATGTTTCTTCGAAGCTTTGATACCCAAATTTGTGAGCAGGGTGGTGAGCCCTAGTATTGCACCAAGAGTGTTGAAACTCCTAGGGGCTGCCCTACTTTATTTATCAACCCAGGGTTCGTACAAACTTGGAGGTGATAGTGCTATATACACAGCAGATGCATTATATTCATGTCATCCTCTTCTTCTTTACGAAAGGGTGTTATTTCTTAAAATATGATAAAAAATAAAAAGTAAATTGCTGGAAGGAATTGACAGAAAGGAAACTAACTTAATTTGCAGAAAGGAAATGATGGAAAGGAAACTAATTTTAGTGTGCAGAAAGGAAATGACAAAAAGGAAACTAACTTACTTTGCAGAAAGGAAATGACGGAAATGAAACTAATTTAATGTGCAGAAAGGAAATGACAGAAAAGAAACTAAACTAAGTTGCACCTAGCTAGGCCAATCATCTAAACACACCCTACGTATCCTCGGATCTATTTACCATGCTATCATGCTTCTAACTATGCAACTATTCATGATAAACTAAACTTGACAAAGTGTGGTTGCAATTTGTAGGAAAACAGGCTAAAGGTGCTAATGGAGGGCTCAACACATGAAACAAGGCTTAGAGGTGGAAAGAGCGGGTTTAAACCTTATTAAAGCTTTATTATAGAAAAAAAATGCTTTGGATCGGAATTATTTGAAAAGTGTGATGGCAGAAGAAAGTTTGATATGCAATATGCGATACCGCAATCGCAATATCGTAAAGTTAGAGGAGTAGCAGAAGTGATGTTCGGGAGCAGGAGAAAAATGCGAAATGCGATGGGGTAGAAGTTACGAAGTGCAAAATTCGACGGGGTAAAAACTGTGATTTGCGATGTGGTGGATTATATCGGCGTTGGGAGTGGTAAGTCTTAAAAGAAAAGGTAAAATATTGCGAAATGAGATTTCCAACGGCTGATGTGGTGGTAGGAAAGGTGGTGGAGTGTGATGAAAATATCGCAATCGGTGTCGGAAAAGGTAAGTCTTAAAAGAAAAGGGAAAAGGTTGTGAAATGCTATTTGCGATTTGCGATGTGGCAGAGCATAGAGGATTATCATAATCAGTGGTTGGAGCGGTAAGTGTTAATGGGAACCGAATAAAAGATGTGATTTGCGATGTGCGATGCAGCAGAGTTATCACAATCGACATTAGAGTGGTAAGTCTTAAAAGAAAAAGGGAAAAGGTTGTGAAGTGTGATTTGCAAAAAGGCCAAAGGTTGCAATGAGTTGGATGACATGGTGGTGGACCAGTGGCAGAGCGCGATACCAATATCGCAATCAGTAGATAAGAGAAGTAAGTCTTAAAAGGAAAAAGGAAAAAGATGTGAAGTGCAATTTGTGAAAAGGCGAAGTATGGTAACAAGGGTAGAGGTCGAGTTCCAATGGTTTTCAAGCATTTTTCATTAACACGAGTAAGGAAACCATGACTAATAAAAACAAATGAATAAGGTGGGCTGAATGGTTTAAGTGTGTTTATGAACAAGAAGGTGGGTGCGGTAGCGAGAATAAGCAGGAAAAAGCGGAAAAGGAGGGCGTAACAACAGTGCGCAGATTCTGAAGACAGAAATGGAGAATGAAGTGGGGAGGCACCATGGATTTGCACTGGGGTTTTAACAATAATTCCTACAATTGACCTGCTAACTTATGCGCAAAGAAATAGACAAATGCGTAAAAATACTGTGCAAAGGAAGATTGGAAAATGGTAATGCAACTCCACTTTTAATCTCAGAAAAAAGTGAATAGAAATCAGTTTTTGGGTCTGTGGGAAGGTTCGCCCTCCTCGAGCTCTCTTGATAGAGATGAGAAGGGGGTCTTGATCCACAATTTTTTTTTGTTTTTCTCCTCTATTCTATTACTCACAAGCAAATAACCTACAACAACACACTGAAAGCAAAACTAAATAGCAACTTGAAACATAAAAGAAACTATTAGAAGCGGAACTAATGAAATGATAGAAAATAGAGAAAAAATACAACAGAGTGGCCGAGACACATGGATTGGGCCCTAACCCGTGAGCCTAGCTCTCTGAAACTTAAATCAGTAAAATGAATTTATTCTTCTCATTTCATAAAATAATAGCCTCATACATTTCTGAAAGTTAGATCACTGAGTAAAATAATAAAAATCTCAATATCTTGCAACAAAGTTCTGACCCTTCCTAGCTCTAGCTTTGCTCTATTTATTCTACAGAGAAGCTACCAATGTCTCCCTAGGAAATAGTGATTGAGTCCACTTGAATCCAAGTAAACAAAGATTTAGTGCACTCCTCTTTGAGTTTCTTGGCTGCCTCTGGAACTCGAATTGCTGGAGAGAATCCTTGGGGATCCTTTGGCTACCTTTGGAATTCAAATTGCTGGAGAGCATATTTGGGATCCTTTGGCTGCTTTTGAGAGTTAAGGAGAGTGGGAAATCCTCCTATAATTTCTTGTTGTCTCCTCCAAGTTTTGATGATAAAATCTTTATAAAAATGCTAATAATTCATGATTTTCTGCACTCAACCTCATATTAGGCACTCGGAGTATGTTAGCCTTAAACACCACCTATACTAGCATCATAAAACCAAATAATAATAAAAATGCAAGAAAAGGATATCTAACAAGGGAAAAAGATGACCATTAACCACTCCAAATATGTCTAATGATGGATCTCATCATCACCCCCCCTACTGAATGGTTGCTCATCCTCTGAGCAACTAATCCTCCTCATGCATTTCCTTCAAGGCTTTGACAGCCCCCCTGATTCTGAGGAAGAAGTATGGAAGTTTCCCCAAGGGGGTAAAAACCATTATTCTTTTCTGCATTCTTCCATTCTTTATCTTGTGCATCTGTGTCATTCTCATCATTCAGCCCCAACAGCAAAGGTGGGTTGAGCTTTAGTCCCAACCGTTGGATCTTTTTTTCCTGCATGGTCCTCTTGTATAATGGTGCCCTTTCCAATGCACCCCTCAGTCTTTCTGAAGTATGGTACTCTCTGTTCTTGAGGCTGTGAGGGAGGTTGTTCCATCTCCTCTGGCTGGCCATAATGCACTCATCTTCTATCTACCTAGAAACATCATTAAAGTAGCCTATTACCTGTGTTTGATTCTGAAGGTAGCTTTCAACTAGTGCAGGGTCCCTTTCAATCTCTCGACGGTTAACGATGACTCCTCTTAGGCTGAAAAATTCCGGTCTAATATGTAAGGGTTCTCTATTTCTTCTTCTCATGACCCTCCATATCTCTTTTTCTCTAGTGTCCTCATTCGTCATCCAAGATTCTAGAGCCATTAGCTGCATATCCCCCATTATAGAATTGGGGTCCTAAGTAACCAAATTTGTCAGCACAAGGTTATGCACATAAAACTTTGCCATTTTTGTCTGATCAACCATGTTAGCTTGCTTGTAGAATTCCATGAATCACCTACAATCTTGGAAAGGTAGTGATCCATGGGAGGCTAGAGTTTTGATTTGAAATAGGAGCCATTGTTCCTTGAGGTACATAACATATGAGTGAGAAGGGAATTTGTGTTGAAGGGCTTCTATGCATAAGTATGCAATGGTGGCTACTTGCTACACCTTTTGCTGCAATTTCTCCTTCAGTGCTACATTCTCTGCCTGTGCCTTCTGCAACTGCTCCTTCAGAACTGTTTCTTCGATTGTTTCCTCCTCCCTTGGTGATTCTTCAATGATACTCGGGCTCGTGGGAGGAGTTTTTTGCTCTCTTTAACTTATCCTATGACTCTTGTAAGCTCTGGAATGCATAGAGGTCTGTCTTTTTCTCTTTGCGCTAGAGGAGCTAAGGTGGAAACTGCCTCTTTATCTTAAGGGGATGTGGTGTTGTGTTGTGAGTATGCTTCTTGCTCACTTTCTGCTACCTTTATGACTTTTGTCCCTATTTCCATTTCTTCTGTTTCTCCTTGGCCCTCTATCTCTTCATCTTCTTCTTCTTGTTCCTCTTCTAGTTCTTCTTCTGGTTCTTCTTCTCCTTCTTCTCTTTCTTCTCTAAGGCTAGGAGAAAATATTTCCTTGGTCCCTTGCTACTGTGTCTGATATGCGGTATACTTCGAAAGCTAGCTCGAATATTGGTGATGTTGTTCTGTTGTTGTTGTTGCACACTGTTCATTTACGCAGCCCACTCTCGGTATTGTTGTGCTGCGGGCTCCCTTCTGTCTCTTTCCCTAAAAAATTCTCAATTCACTGGTTTGGATGAGACAAGATCTCATTTTATTAGATTGTGAAACTAATTTTGGAGCGCTTATGTAACTTGGCCCATCTCTAGTTTATGTTGTAGGCAGTTGGACCCTCTTCTTGTTAGCTGGATGATACTGCGTGTCTCCTCCCCTCATTCTCCTCTACTCCACTTAATTTAATTTTTTCTTTTTCATGCCCAGGTGGCATGACTTTGCAGCTCTCCCTAGTCATACTTCACGATGTTGGCCAAGCTAGCTGGCCACCTTTCTTCCCCTTAAACTCGAAGTATGCAAATTTAATTATTTCTGGCTATTATGGATGCATAGCGAGGGGTGAGAAGCTATACCTGAGTTTACCAATTGTTTTCAAGGAGTTTTCAGGAGCTAGAATTTGGATACAAGTCTCTTATATGTTGTGTTGTTCCTTATTTTCCTGTTTTCTGAGTGAGCAGCTTGCTGAATGATAAACTCTCTGAGTGAGTTGCTAATATTTCTTGTTGTTTCTTCCCATTGTAGATGTTGCGTGGGGGTGCTCCAGATGCCATGGGTGGAACTCTTGTGTTTCTTGTGGTCTAGTTTATCATCTCCTCTCTTTGTTTTTTCTTGTTGTTCATGAACATATTTTTGTAGTGTAGGAATTCCCTGATGTCTATAGCAGTCTATGTTTTGATTTCCTTGCTACATTGTGCTCAGGAATGGAGGAATGTGGTGTATGGAGGTGATGGAGGAATTTTATGAAAATGAATGGAGTGAATGATGGGATGTATGGTAAAATAGAAGAAGGGAAAAGAAGATGAATGCTTCCCTGTGTTTCCAGAAACCATTAATAAACTGCAAAATAGCAAACACAAAAAACACAAAGATGCAGATGTACTTTTTTTTGTTTTTGTTTTTGTTTTTGTTTTTTTTGTTTTTTGAAAGAAATTGGGCTGCCTCCATGGAGGTTTTCAACCCACAAACTTGCCTTAGGCACCCCAGAGAGGTTTTCACCCATAGATCTTTATTCTCTTTTATTTTTAGAGAAAGTGAGCTGCCTCCATCGAGGTTTTCACCCATGGAGGTTTTTTTTTTTAATTTTATTTATTTATTTATTTATTTTGTTTTTGTTTTTATTATTTATTTATTTATTTTCAGGGGGTGTGGGAAACTATGGAGTTTCCCATCACATACACCTCTCTTCTTGTTGAATTTATGAACTCTGCCCTTGACAAAGGCTTCTTGTAAATTTTAAGTCTGTGACCATTGGCAAGCAAGGGGATTCCTTCCTCATCTATGGTTATGATTTGAACTGCGCAATTATCAAAACATTGTTCCACTGTGTAAGGTCCAAACCATCTTGTCATCGACTTTCCTTTGAAATATTTAAACCTTGAATCATACAACAAAGCCCAATCTCCTTCTTGGAAGGTCTTTTCTTTGATGTTCTTGTCATGCCAGACCTTCCTTTGCAGCTGAAATACCTCCGTGTGAACAAGTGCTTGCATTCTGAACTCATCTGATCCATTTAGTTACAACAAACTCTCTTTTTGGTCATTTGATAGATCTAGATTTAATTCAATTTCCATTCTTAAAGTATTCAATTCAAACTCAATTGAAAGTAGAGCCTTCTTACGATATACTAGTTCATAAGGAGTGAATCATGTTGTTGTCTTTCAAGTAGTGTTGTAGGCCCAAGTAGCTTCTACCAATCTGTCTGCCCAATATTTTCATCTACTGCTCACAACCTTGGTGAGGATGCTCTCTAAAGCTCTGTTAGTTACTTATACTTGGCCATTCGCCTGAGGGTGATAGGCAGTAGAAGTTCTATGCTTAATGTTGTGCTTCCTCAAAAGATTCTTAATGAGGTGAGAGGTGAATTGTGCTTCCTGATTAGTGACTATTTCTCCGGGGTACCCAAACTTGTAAAACACATTATCCCTCATAAATTTTTATACTTTCTCCTCGGTTTCTACCTTCACTTCTTTTGTTTCAGCTCACTTTTTCAGGTAATCAGTGCAGACTATGATGTATTTCTTTTGTCTGGATGGTGGATCAATAGGTCCAAAAAAGTTCGTTCCCCACTTGTCAAATGGATCAGGAGCCCCCTAAGCGTGCAAAGGCATCTCATCCCTTTGCATGGGTTTCCCCATCCTTTGGCACTGGTCACGCCTGTTGGTGTATCTTCTAAAATCTTGGTGAAGGGTAGGCCAATAGTATCATGCCTTCAAAACTTTGTAAGTAGTTCTCTTTGCAGCAAAGTGGCTTCCACATGGGTTGTCATGGCATTCAAAGAGGATATAAAAAAATTATTCCTCACTCACACATCTCCTTAGGATTTGATCAGGGCCTTGCTTGAAAAGGTTTCCCCCAATCCATGTGAAAGGGGAACTTTTTCTGATGATTCTACTCCTCTCACTGAATGAAAAATTAGGAGGGAGTCTCCCAAAAACAAAGTAGTTGGCTATATCAGTAAACCATGGTGAGAGTGCTGATATAGAAAAGAGATGCTCATCTGGCAGTTGGTCATCCACCATTCCTTCTTCACATGCAGGGAGAGCTAACCTGTATAAAAAATCTGCAACAACATTCTCCGTTCTAGGTTTATCAACAATAGTCAAATTGAATTGTTGCAAAAGTAACAACCATCTAATTATCCTAGCATTAACATCTGGTTTGTTCATTAAATACTTGATGGTTGCATGGTCAGTGTGAAAACAGTTCTGATATCCAGTTACATAATGCCTGAATTTGTTCAAAGCATGGACAATGGCTAACATCTCCTTCTCATTAACATTAGAATTTAGTTCAGCCTTGGACAAGTTCTTGTTGATGAAATAAATGGAAAAAGGGATTTTATCCTCTAATTGTCGTAATTCTGCCCCTACAACTTTGTCGGATGCATTAGTGTGGATGTGGAAAGGTAGAGTCCAATTTGGACCTTGGAGGATGGGGGCAGTAGTCAACTTTTCCTTAATGAGCTCAAAAGCCTCTTGACAAGGACCAGACCAAATAAACTCATAATATTTGGCCAATAACCTAAATAATGGCAAAGCCATCTTGCTGAAATCTTTGATGAACCTTCTATAGTAACCAACTAAGCCTAAGAAACTCATGACATCTTTCTGATTTTGAGGAGCAGGTACCCCTTTGATGATAGTGATTTTGTTCGGCTCTACCGGTATTCCTTCTTGGGATATGGAGTGCCCTAATACAACCCATGCTTTCTTCAGGAATTCAAACTTTTATGGGCTCAAGGAGAGATGCATCTCAATGCACCTTCTTAGTAATTTAACCAAATTGGATAGAGCTTCTTAGAAGTCATCCCCATATGGTGTGAAATCATCCATGTAGATTTCGACAGAGTCATGTACTAACTGAGAAAAGATGCTCAAGGTAGCTCTTTGGAAGGTAGCTAGGGCATTGCACAACCCAAAGGGTAGGACTCTATAAGCGAAGGTACCCCAAGGGCAGGTGAAAGTAGTCTTATCCCGGTCTTCAGGGCTGATTTGAATCTGATTGTACCCACTGAACCCATCTAAGAAGGAAAATAACTTCTTCTCCGCAAGGCCATCTAGGACTTGGTCTATACAAGGCAAAGGGAAATGATTTTTCTTGGTGGCTTTGATAAGTTCTCGATTATCAACAAAAATTCACCACTTCCCATTCTTCTTTGGGACTAGGACAAGAGGAGATACCCACTCACTGTCAGATATAGGATATATGAACCCTGCATCCAATAGTTTCTGCATCTCTTCTTGGACTATGTCCTTCAGAGTCGGGTTCATCCTTATCTGGGGTTGTCTCATAGGTTTGCATCCTTCTTTTATGTAAATATGATGTTTGCACACTAAAGGATGAACCCATTTCATGTCCTTGTAATCCTAAGCAAATTCTTCAAGATTTTCTTTCAAAAGCTGGCATAGCTGCTTCTCTTCTTCATTCGAGAGATTTGGGTTGATTTTCAGAGATTTGGATGGGCCAAACTCAATAGCCTTGGTGGATTCAGAGGTTGACTCAACTGAGTGCACTTCCATCCAAGGTTGGCTTTCAAACTCTTTGACTAAGGTTTTGAGAGGAATGTTAGTGGAGGACTGGTTTTAAATGGCATGGTCGATGAATTCATCTTCATCAAGCTGCCCCCCCTTTAAGAATAGCATATATGGTACACATAGGGGCAATGTTATATAACTCATCTTCTTCATCCTCCAACCATATATGGAGATCATGATCAATGGAAGGTTGGGTTGGAGGATATAACACTAGATGTTTAGACAAAGGCCCATTTTTGATAGACATGTTTTCGACCCGATAACTAATATAAGCATCTGCAGTGGCTAACCAAGGCCTCCCTAAGATGAGAGGATAACCATTAAACTTGGTTTTTGGTTGCAGGACCAGGAAATCTACAGGATACTCCCAAGAGTCAATGGTAACCATAACATCCTCAACAATTCCTTCCGGAGTTACTGTGGACCGATCTGAAAGTTGCAGAACTGTTGTGGTTTTCCTCAAAGTCCCTTGGAGATTAAGTTTCAACATAGTTTCCTTGGTCATGATATCGATGGCAACCCCTAGATCAATTAGAGTGTTGGGGACTATGAAACCATCTATATGCACATCAACAACTGGACTACTAGGGTCGAGGTACTTTGGACATATCACCCTCCCTAGCATTAGGTCAGACAATTGTCCTACCACATTGATGGTGGGGGTATCTCTCTTCCTTCTCCTAGGTTTCTTGAAGCACTTTTTTTTTATGAGCCTATTGTAGACAGGGAAATCCTTACTGGCCTGGAGAAGTGGTATCTTTACACACAAATTTTACAATTCTCCCAAGAGTTCAGTCTCCTCTGGGGCATGTTGACTAGGGTGGATCAAGTGCTCAGGAAAAGGAGATTTTTGGATCTGAGTGTTACCTTCTTCCTTTTTCTCCTCAGCCTCTACAAGGGGAGATGGAGGATGGTTTTCTGGGATTACTCTTCTCGGCCTAAGATCAACCTCATGTATCTCCACAACATAAGCTAGATAGGATGTTTCTCCAATGGGAGCCTGTTGTGCCTGTCTGTTGTTCGGGTTCAGATTGGGTTGTGTAGGTATAAGTAGCCTAGGTGGAGCAACATGAGTAAGCTGAGGTTGAGGTTGGGGTGGAGGAATTAGAGCAGGTGGTTGAATTTTTTGAGGCCTCCACCCTTGTGATGGATTGTTCCACTGAGGTTGTTGTGGAACATATTGTTGAAATGGTTGGTTTAATGGCCGAGGATGATATGAAGGGTTGTAAGGCCAAGTAGGAGGTGTAGACCAGGATGGAGGAGTGGGGGTGTACCAAGGTTGCATGGGTTCACTTTGATTGTTGTGATAGTAATATTAAGGTGCACCTTGCATACCTTGTTGATATGGCCTAGGTCCTTAAGGCCTTCTCTAGTTGATGAAACAAAGTTGCTCTGGCATTGATTCCCCACCTTGATATACAACCTTAAGTCGAGGTAAGGAGGGACACTTTTCTGTGGCATGATTCTCCTCACAAACTAAGAAAACCTCTACGATATTAAGTGGACATTCATTTCTTGGGTGCTTCCGGGTACATCTAGGACAAAATATGGTCAGGGATCTCTCTGCTTGCATTTGCTTCCTTTTGACCTGAATTATGTTCATTTGCAAAGCAAGGGTGTGCAACATGTCACTCTTGAAGTCCTCCAACATATCTCCAATCTCATGTCTGATGGAGGTGGAAGAGGAAGGGGTATTGAATGTACTTTGGCTAGCTCTTCCCTTCTCCCTAAATGCCCTAGAATGGTTCTGAAAGATAATTTTGATTGCTTCATAGGGTTTTTGGTAGATATCTCATCCCAATAGCATATTCAAGGTTTCTATCATCTCTTCTCTTATCCCTCGAAGAAGTACAAGTTTAAGCGAGTCAGGATCAATAGTACAGTTGGCTCTCTTATAGTTCAATTGAAATCTCTCTTCATAGTCCTCTAAGTATTCATCTAGCCCTAGAGTCATCCTAAATATCTCATCCTTAGTTTCCTTGGACCTACAGTAGTCTTTGCATTTGTTGCTGAAGGTCTCTTCCATCTATGCCTAGGTAGTGATGCTGTCCCTAGGCATACCCATGAACCAGCGCAAGGTTTCATCCTTAAGGGTGGATGGGAATAGATTCAACTTCTGATCATCAAAGGTGTAGTCATATGTCCTACAAACAATAGAAAATTCAAACATGAATGTGTCAGGGTCCTCAGAGTTAATTCCATGAAAGTGTGGAAGAGCTAAGGGGCTAATTGTTTTCATCTTAGTTTCCCCATCTGCCTCTCTTATGGGAAAGGCTCTCTAGATCCCAGCCATGGTTAAGATAGGTCAAGCAGGTCCCTCAGTTGAAAAAAGCTCTTCTTATTCTTCCCCAATAGGATCCTCAAAATATTAAGAAGGCTATCTTATAGGGGGTTCAATCTCACTGCCATTGAAGAAGAGTGAAGGGTGGCTAGGAAGTGATGTGGAGGTTTTAGGTAATATTTGTCTTCGAGTATTCCTACTCCTACGAGGAATGAAATTAGATATTTTTGTATTTTTTTAATATTTTTTAAATGACATGAAAATAGAAGAAATCAGAAAAGAATGCTAAAACAAAATCAAAACATATACTAGACACCTCCTCGGCAACGGTGCCAAAAAGTGGTGAGCCTTGGTATTGCACCAAGAGTATTACAACTCCCAAGGGCTGCCCTACTTTACTTTATCAACCTGGGGTTCGTAAAAACTTGGAGATGACAGTCCTATATAAACAGCAGATGCATTCTGTTCATGTCATCGTCTTCTACTTTCCGAAAGGGTGCTATTTCTTAAACTGTGATAAAAACTGAAAATTAAATACTAGAAGGAAATGACAAAAAGGAAACTAACTTAATGTTCAGAAATAAAATGACGGAAATGAAACTAATTTAGGGTGCAGAAAGGAAATGACATAAAGGAAACTAACTTAATTTGCAGAAATGAAATGATGGAAATGAAACTAATTTAATGTGTAGAGAAAAGAAACTAAACTAAGTTGCACCTAGCTAGGCCAATCGACTAAACACACCCTACTTATCCTATGATATATTTTCCATGCTATCATGCTTCTAACCATGCAACTATTCGTGATAAACTAAAATTCACAAAGTGTGGCTTGCAGTTTGGAGGAAAACGGGCTAAAGGTGCTAATGGAGGGCTCAACACATGAAACAAGGATTAGAGGTGGAAAGAGCAGGTTTAAATCTTATTAAAGCTTTATTATAGTGCAAAAATTCTTTGGAGCGGAATTATTTGAAAAGTGTGATGGTGGACAGAAGTGTGATGGTGAACATAAGTGCGATATGCGATATCGTAATCGCACTATCACAAAGTTAGAGGAGTAGCGGAAGTGATGTTCGGGAGCGGGAGCGAAATGCAAAATGTGATGGGGTAGAAGTTACAAAGTGTGAAATGTGATGGGGTAAAAACTACGATTTTCGATTTTTGATGTGGCAGAGTATGAATAATATCGCAATCAACGACGGGAGCGGTAAGTCTTAAAAGAAGAGGGAAAGGTTGCGAAATGTGATTTGCGATGGGTGACGTGGTGGTAGGACTAGTGGCGGAGTGCGATGACAATATCGCAATCGGCGTCCGGAGCAGTAAGTCTTAAAAGAAAAGGGAAAGGGTTGTGAAATGTCATTTGCGATGTGGCGGAGCATGGAGAATTATCGCAATCGGTGGTTGGAGCGGTAAGTGTTAATGGGAACCAAAGAAAATATGCGATTTTCGATGTGTGATGTGTCAAAGTTATCGCAATCGGTGTTGGATTGGTAAGTCTTAAAATAAAAAGGGAAAAGGGTGCGAAGTGCGATTTGCGAAAAGGCCAAAGGTTGCTATGAGTCAGATGATGTGGTGGTGGGACTGGTGGCAGAGCATGATACCAATATCGCAATCGGCAGATAGGAGCGATAAGTCTTAAAAGGAAAAAGGAAAAGGATGCGAAGTTCGATTTGCGAAAAGGTGAAGTATGGTAGCAGAAAGTTCAAGGAGAAAAGGCAGAGGTCGAGTTCCAATGATTTTCAAGCATTTTGCATTAACACGGTTAAGGAAAATGTGACTAATAAAAACAACGGAATAAGGTGGGATGAATGGTTTAAGTGTTTTTATGAACAAGAAGGTGGGTGTGGTAGTGAGAATAAGCGGGAAAAAGAGGAAAAGGAGGGCGTAATAGCAATTCGCAGATTGTGAAGATAGAGATGGATAATGAAGAAGGGAGGCATCACAGAGCTGCTCCGGGGTTTTAATGATAATTCTTGCAATCAACCTGCTAACTTATGCGCAAAGAAATAGTAAAATGCGTGAAAATACCATGCAAAGGAAGACTGGAAAATGGTAATTAAACTCTACTTTTAATTTTATAAACAATGAATAGAAATCAGTTTTTGGGTCTGTGGGAAGGTTTTCCCTCCTCGAGCTCTATTGTCAGAGATGAGAAGGGGGTCTTGATCCACAACTCTTTTTTTTTTCTCCTCTATTCTATTACTCACAAGAAAATGACCTACAGAAGCACACTGAAAGAAAAACTAAACAACAACTTGAAACATAAATGAAATTATCAGAAGCGAAACTAGTGAAATGAAAGAAAGAAGAGAACAAATACATCAGAGAGGTTGAGGCACATGGATTGGGCCCTAACCCAAAATTCTAACTCTCTGAAACATAAATCAGTAAAATGAAATCAGTCTGCTCATTTCATAAAAGAATAGCCTCATACATTTCTGAAAGTTTGATCACTAAGTAAAAAAATAAAAATCTCAATAACTTGCAACAAAGTTCCGACCCTTCCTAGCTCTATATTTTCTCTATTTATTCTACAGGGAAGCTACCAACAGCTCCCTAGAAAATAGTGATTGAGTCCACTTGAATCCAAGTAAACAAAGGTTGAGTGCACTCATCTTTGAGTTGCATGGCTGCCTCTGGAACTCGAATTGCTGGAGAGAATCCTTGGGGATCCTTTGGCTGCCTTTGGAATTTGAATTGCTGGAGAGAATATTTGGGATACTTTGGCCACCTTTGAGATTTAAGGAGGGTGAAAAATCCTCCTATAATTTCTCCTTGTTGTCTCCTCCAAGTCTTGATGATAAAATCCTTATAAAAATGCTAATAATTCATGATTTTTTGCACTCAACCTCATATTAGGCACTCAAACTATGTTAGCCTTAATCACCACCTATATTAGCATCATAAAACCAAATAATAATAAAAATGCAAGAAAAAGAGATCTAAGAAGGCAAAAAGGTGACCATTAACCCCTCCAAATATGTTTAATGATGGAGCTCATCACAGGGTATGGAATAGATTCATCATCTCATGCACATCTTGACCCCTTTGTTGCCGCATTGTAGTCCATTATACGTCCTTGCCCACATATCTCCCCACAGGATAATATTGTTCCTTGATGGCCTCTTGGAAATAATTTCAAGTGGGTACAACCGAGAACAGAGGGGGTTCTGTCATGTCCTTTTTCTCACAGTAGGTTTCCCACCAATCCTTGACATGGGGGGTAGCTTTGAGGAGTGAAAAAATGATATTCTCTCGATCGGAAAAGTCATGAATTGAGAAATATCCTTCTAATATATTCAACCATCTATCTACGACGTCTACATCTATTTGGCCCTCAGGTATGGGAATGTCAAAGTTTACTTTTACCTTAAAGGGAGTTGCGCCTCCAGAGTGGCTGTTGGAGGAGATGTGCCACCAGTGGGCAGTCATTGAAGGATCCAGGAAAAGTTATCCATCATCGCGTTCTTTTTTTTTCGAGGACCTCCTCGATCAATATTTTGATAGGATCTCCTTCTCCCTCATCTTTATTTTCATCCCCAATGGGCATCTATCGGGGTTTGCGAGGCTAATCTTACAAAGGTTCAACTAGATCGAGCCCTAACTCCTTATACCTTGACCTTGTTGGGGAAATGCAAAGAAGGAATGAGAAAGAGAAAACCGCTATGATTACACTGATCCGGATTTATGCGGGAACGCAACAGAATACACATATACCCATAAATATAAAGATGCATCTGAAATAACACTTCATTTCATTAATATCAAAGAACTGAAATTTGTTTATAGACAAAATGGAAATAAACTAGCTAGGGTGCTGGTAGCTTATCTTTGAGAAGATATGTGGTGGCTAAATGCCTCTGAAATGTATTACGATGAGGCTCAAAGGCCTATTTATTTTTGAGAAACAATGGAAAACCCCAAACATCCAAAAACCTAACTCTAGAAGACGAAGCGCCAAAAATATTGGCCCCGTTTGGGTAAATTGGTACATCAACTTCCCGGGGGCGTACCTTTGGCATATGATCTCTGTTTGATGCGCTCAATACCTCGTGAGAAATATTTATCTGAGGACTAAAACTTTTGAGTGAGAAATATCAATCTACGACCCAAGTTTCTCCTGATTTTTCCAAAAAACGTTGTCTAGGGCCTCAAAACGTCTTCGGAAGTTCAGTACCTGAAAAACTGCTAAAAATAGTAAATTGTGCTACAATTAAGGAAACTAAAAAGATGAAAGAAACAATGGTGGGGCCCCAAGTGGGATAGGTGGGTGGCCACCAATATCCACCTGGATCACCCAATCCCCATGGTTCTCAATGCTTTAAAAGGAAATCTCAACCTGAGCCTTTTCAAAGATTTCATGGCATTCTCTTTTCCCATGCAATCCCCTGCATTATAATACCATAAAAACATAAATTTCAATGCATAAATAAACATATAAACATGCTTATTACCTTACCTTGTTGTGCCAAGCACATTGACCTGTAACTGAACACACATGCCATCCATATGTTCAAAGATTAAGACAACATATCTATCAATTTGAAACCAACCTTTACCAAGTCTAACAACCATGCCATAGTCAATAATTAACTCACATTCTTCATACATAATACATAAAGCTACCACTATCACCTACTTGCACTCAAGTACATATCAGCTATCTTAACACATACATGTTATTACAATTGTTCTAAAACAAGATCTTTACTTCATGCAATCTTATAGATAAAACCTCATATCATGCGATTAATCAAACATTCAATAGTAAATATATGACATAATAGACACCAAAACACCAACACTCAAACAAAAAATAGATGACATAATCAAACATTCAATTACAAAGTAGACGACATAAACAAGCTCATACCTTAATGTATCTCAGGGGAGGCTATCTTGTCTTCACAATCAATCTAGATTAGCATGATATAACTTCACAACATATCAACCCAATCATAAATAATATCATGATGTCCCTAACAGTAACTAACTAACATTCTCACTTCATAATCCCATAGACAATTGGCACTCACGCATAAAAATCACATATCCACAGTCAATCTACATTAGTATAACACAATAACACAAATAAGTCGACTCAGATTAGAATGCCATAACCCTAACCATATACATAGGCCAAAACAATTTAGCATGATACATATAAAATCAATATATTAATGCTATAACCCTAATCATAAATTTACTAGCATCTAACAACAACAAGTTATATATCATGCTCATATACAACATGTAACCTAACCATAAAGCTATTTATCATACAAAAATAACAAGTTAACTAACATCAATAACAATGTATACCACCACATGTTGCTATCATTCATGACTATCTGACACGTGCATATGACTACATTAATCAAATAGAAATTATCACACATGTATCCATAATAAAAATAGAATGAAAAACACATAAGTAACCCTAATGTTTACAACAATCATGAATCACATACCTACATGCTTGCATGATGATCTTCTCTTACCCCAAACTCCGTTGTTGCAATTTCGCTTTATTGATCTGCATCTCTTGCTCTATCAACCAACAAATTAGCATCATAACATACCAATATCATAATGATGACCTAATTGCATACAATTACCTCACGATGCATGAAAACATCAACCATGCCAACTTACATGGAAAATACATAAACATGAACAGCATGTGACCAAATATGAACAACCAATGCATGTACGACATGTAACGACATTTACCCAAGAATGCAAGGAAAACACCCAAGCACGAACATCATGTAACCAAGCTTAAACAAGAAATGCATGTACAACATGTAACAATATGTACACTAATGTGCATGCACAATACACAAACATGAACAACACATAATCAATCATACACACATGGCCACATGTTGATAACGACACCATAAGCACTCCCATGGTGAAACCACTGCCACCATGGCCAACATGACACGAAAGAAACAAAAACATACACCATAGGTATGAAAAATAAATTATAAACCAACATAACACATGATCAACACACTACCCATCTAGTCCGAGAGTTGAACCATGCTCTGATACCACTCTATAACACCCTCTTCCCACATCTACCCAATTAATAGGCCAACAAGGATAAACATGTGACGAGAGGCTATTAATATGAGATTAAACCTCCTAGACGACCTTAAGGAACTAGAACCGATGGAAACAAGACAAACAGACCTTACACAACATCAAAAACACCTCCAGGAGGTAACCCAACCTCTTAGATCCCTAAACCTTGGAGGATTGATTTTTGACCAATTTTAGCCTTAGCTGCGGACATGTAAGGGCAAGGGAGCAGCTAGAAACCTATAACCGTGGGAATTCCAACTGCCAGGGCCCCAAAAATTCAGTTATATGCCTACAATTCTGGGATTCGTGCCACCGTTTTAGCCCCGTAGCCCAGGTCAATTCCATAACTTCATGAAACTTTAGAAGAGGTTAAATAACATTAAAAAAAAGGTATGGAAGCAATCACATCATCAGGAACTTATCTAGACCCTCCTAGCCATGACAAGAATTTAGTCAAACATGACACAAACATTGCATATATAGATATAAAAAACATATTTAAACATGGGGGTCTCTTACAAATATGAGAATAGCTAAGAAGCATTGCTCCCTGCATCATAAGCTACAATACAGTCTATTTGACCATAGATACATTGTGCATCCATATACAAGTAAAAACATAAATAGAGCCATACATAATCACTGGTCAAATAAATTCTTATAACTAGCATAAATAACAACATAAATGCAATGGGTATAGAAACAAATAAATCCATACATAAACCAATAAATTTGCATACTAAATACCATAGGAATGATACCTTCATTACTGAATGTAAAAACCAACCAAATATGGCACTTACACGATCCACCCGACCATAGATTGTCTGAGCTAAATCTCTCTTCATCTAATCACCTCCAGCCATATTCCAAGCATGAATGTGGGACTCATAACCAACCAAAAAGAACCAAACAAGCATGAATACTACCAGACTTCTCCACCTACACCATGAGGAATTTGAGTGCCTCCTAGTCTCTCAGGCTTTACCGTAACCCACAGTTTGATCCAGGGGTCACTAGGCCATACACCAAGACCATATCTCTAGCATTTACCGTACATCCCATCCTGGATTACTAGGCCCAACAGAGAAAAATCCACCTCTTGGCTTTACCTTATATCTTGCCATTCACCAACAAGGATTCCTAGGACCAACGAGGCACACAATTTGGATTTACAACAACCCACAGTCTAGCTCAGGGGTTGCTAGTCCAGTGGTTTTACCGTGATCCACAGTTCGGTTCAGGGGCCGCTAGGCCATGTGTTTGTCATTTCATAGATCCACCCCACTCAGCTTTGAATCCATCCAACAATCTAGCTCAACCGAAGTATGAGAAACCCATCTCATCAAAGTTATACGGAAGGATGAAAACCACTGTCACACCTGGAAAAACCCTTGGGAAGACAACAAGAAAGCACATGCAATACCATGCATTATAGATCTAGCAAGGAAATCACATATGCAAATTGATACTTGCAAAGAATCTCGTTGTAGTTGCTTCATCCTTCTCTTCCTTGCTTTCTCAAATGCCTAAGTTCTCCAAGAAGATTCTAAGTGTCCAAGAGTGAGAGAGAGAGAGAGAATAATGAGAGAGCTCCAAAAATGCACTGACAAAAGGCGCCAAATGATCCTCAAAAACCTTTTTATAGAAGAGGTCTCTCTTTTATTAATTTTCCATTATTTTCCTTCAATTTCCTCCTCACATGCAACCTGTGACCTTTCATCTCACTCTTCCCCTAATTTCCATTATTTTCGTAAATAAATGTGCCAAAAATAATTTTTGCCTCTTTAATGCCTTAGCCATAGCCTTTTCCAATTTCCTTTAGCCATAATAACCGAAATGAATATCATCTGGGATGTTTTGCCCACCATTCAGCATGGAATACGTGTCCCATCAACAATGTTTATTATTTTTACTTTGATTACATGGAATTTTCACAAGGTCTATAAGAATTATAACTTTATTTTAAATTAGTATCATTATTAAGTATAAAAAATTAATATAATAGTTAAAAATATATACATTTTTAAAAATATGTAACAATATTCTTAACATTTTGTGGAAGGCCTATTATGAAATAACCATGCTCTTCTTACAATGCCATGGGCCAATACCATGAGTTATTAGTACCACATGCATATTACATGTGTTGATATGACAATTTGTGGAAGGGCTATTCTAAAATAGACTAGCTAAAATAGTCAAGCTCTTCTTACAATTCCATAGGCCAATACCATGGGTTATCAATACCACATACGTATTACATGTGTTGATATGACATTTTGTGGAAGGCCTATTCTAAAATAGAAAAATGATAATTCCATAAATATTACACTCTAGAAAAAATATTGATAAAATATAGAAAATAATAATTCCATTAATATTTCCTGGATGCGGGTGCAAACATATGAACAGGGGCTGATGGGACATGGGTACAACAAGTGGGGAAGCCACTTGGCCACCCACGATCCCACCATTAGTTTAAGCCTACTTGCTCACCATGTTGGCATTCAAGTTGAGATCATTCCAGGCGCAATAAACCATACTGCATTAATGCCCAGCCAAGGTCGAGATCTCTCCTATACGCTCGCTCGATCCTCCGGTATGAATGCTCTGCACATCACAACTGCGAACTTTAATGAGGTCTCAAGGCAGGGAGAGCCTCGAGACAGATACACTCAGAGTTTAAAGATGGACGCTGGCAATCGAGGTTCAGACATTCCTCCACCACCGTTGCAGAGAATTTGTTTGGCCTTGGCAGTGCAACCCTGGGTTCGCACTGCCACTGGCAAACGCAGCCATCTCAGCTGTTGTATTGATCTTGGGGACGGGCTCCACCTCTCCCGCACAGGCCACCGCAATAGAGCTGTTGTCAATCTGGATTTTCTCCTCTCCCTGTCCAACTCTGTCACTCCGCCTCCCTTGTCGCCTTCGTCTTCGCCCTCCACCATGCCGCACCTGAGACATCACATGAGATGTCGTAGGGGAAGCTCCAGGGGCCGAGTCCATCGCACACCTTCCGCCTCCACTTCAAATTCCTCCTCACCTTCCTCGAAGTACTTTTCTGGTAGATATCCAGATACTCATAATGGGCGAGGGCGATTCCACCATGTCAACCCTGCTCTGCATCCCCCTGTCAATCTGTCATCCAACACTCCTCAAACAACCCAATTTTTCTTTAATTGTTCTTTGAACAGGCCCTGTATCATTGCCTCGATTTCGGTTGTCTTCACGGAAGAACCCTAGCAAGCTGTTCCCAGGGAGCTTTTGACAGGTGCTTCTTCAGTTCTTGCTCAGGAATTGGACAAGCCGCAGCAGCAGGAGCCCAAGGATAAAGGCATAGCACTTGCGGGAGAGGAGAAGGCCGACGTTAAGCACTCCAAGAAAAGTGATGACCCAGGTGCGGACAAGCAACAGGATGAAGATAGTATGGAGGCTTACAGGTGTTTTATCCTGGAGGAAACCTCTCCTCAACATGATGCTTATTATTTACTGCAGTGTTTGTTTTTTGTTTCAGGATTCCCATGTGGATGGGATTGTTTTTGTCTTTCTTGTTTTAAATTTCAAAAGTCTCAGTTTCTTAGTTTTCTACTTGGAACTTTACAGTGGACCGCATTATTGTCGCCCCTGCGCGGGCAGTATGGTTGATTTCTATCTGGACTGGACTAGTTTCCCATCATGGGCAGTCTATTTTGTGCATTTTTTGCTGAATATGCCTCTCTCATAGGCAAAGACAGGGCTGAGACCCAGATGTAACATATTTTTCTTTTCTTAATAGATTAAACTAATTTAGAAAAAAAAAATTTCCATGAATATTAATAATATAGAAAAATAAACTCACTAGGGCAATTCAATTAGTAATTTCCATGTTATAAAGTATTTTTTTCATGCTCAAGATTTAGTTGATATGAGTCTCTTTTAAAATAAAAATAAAATATACTCTAGAGGCATTAAATCAATGTGCTCCCTTGGTTCATTGATGTGGTAAAAGTCTTTCACTTTCAATCTCATAGCCATAAATAAAATATTTCAATGTGTATGTTTTTTTTTTTTTTTTTTCTAGTTTAGACTAATCCTAATCTTTCCATTATTTCTCCTCCCATCCCACCCACGGGTTTCGAACCGGTGACCTTACAGAAGGGAGTGCCTTAACAGTGCACCCCATCACCGACTGTTCTACACCACATGGGCTATTTCAATGTGTATGTTAAATAAAAGCCATAAATAAAATATTTCAATGTGTATGTTAAATAAAATATTTCTATATAGAAATTTTGTAAAGATAAAATACAAATAAAATAAAATAAAGGTATATCTACCTTATTATAACACCATGTAGTCTAAACATACCAAAATTTTAATTGAAAAAAATAAAAATTCCTGCATGATTTTGAGATAAAATCGACATAAAATTTTTAAAATCGTGGTGCCCTGGAATTCTTGATGGTGATGAATCCATTTCCGCCATCAAAAAGACATATTTAAACACTAAATTTCTTAAATAATTTATTTCCGAATTCCAAAGAAAAATTTGTCATCCCCACAAAATTGCCTCGTTAAACAACACCCACTTTAAACAATTTGAATATCCATGTTATATGTGCATGTGTTATGCACTGTTATTGCCTAATACTTACCTGTATACTATGCAAAAAAATAAAAAAATAAAAAAATAAATAAAAATATAAATAAATAGATAAAATAGATATGTTTTTAAATATATAAATTTAAATTTGTTTTAATGTATCATTTTGTACTCAAGTATAAGATATAAAATAATTTATTTTTTCAAATACTATGAATATTATTAAAATTAAGTTTAACATTTGTGATTTTTTAATAAAATATATTTAAAATTAAATTAATTGAAAACTAAATTAAATCATAATTTATTAAATTTTAATAATTTAATAATCAACATTCACCAAACATCCAGTATAGAAATGGAATGCCCATTCTATAACGGAAATAGGTTAACCTCAATAAATAAATACTGAAAAACAAGCTTTTGTGAATGTGTGATCAATGGCAAAGTTGAAGCGTGATAACAAAAACCCAAAATATGAACTACTTGTCAGGGATTAAGTTTATTGGTTTTGAAATAAGTAGACGTTATATTAACCCTACTTTATCTTTGCTCTCGCGTACGTTTATATAAGAAGCGATAAGTTTATTGGTTTTGAAATAATTAAACGTTATATTAACCATACTTTATCTTTGCTCTCAGGTACATTTATATAAGAAGCGAAAACATCTCAATTGAATGAGACGTTAAAATAAGTTTTTAATATAAAACCAAGATTTTTTTAAAGATTCGATGGTACATATATATTTTTTAATTTTATATTTTATATATTATTTTCGTATTGACAATTCAAATTAAACCCTATAAAAATTATCTAACTAAGAGTTTAGTCTTATATATATATATATATATATACAAAAATTTGAAAAATAAATTTAATTTTGAGAAAATTTATTTTAATAATTTTTTTACTATAAAACAATTACAATATAATTTGCCTATTTACAAATATAAAATCGTTTAATTTTTAATATAAAATTGATATGCAAAATTCATAAAATATCAATAATGATAAAAATATTCAATATAAATCATAGATAAAAATTTAACAATGCAAAATTAAGTAATATATACATATATTTTAAATATATTAATAGTATAATATAGTTACCTCCTAAGAGAAAAGAGATATACAATCGTTCAATTTTTAATATAAAATTAATATGCACAATTCAAAAATATCAATAACAATAAAAATATTTAATATAAATTATAGATAAAATTTCACTATGCGAAATTAAGTAATATTGATATATATTTAAAAATCTATTACTAGTATAAAATTATTTTAATATGGATAGTGTGATACATAAATAAAATATTTCAACACCATTATCGAATAAAATATTTCAATGTTTGTTTTATATATATATATATATATATATATATATATATATATATATATATATATATATATATATATATATCGAATAAAATATTTCAATGTTATATATGTGTGTGTTATATAAAACATTTTGTGTAGTTTTACTATTTTATATTTCGGTCTTTTTTTAAGTATAATTTTGGTTAGTTTTGTTTACATTCTAACAAAGGTTTGTTGAAATTGCAAATTTAAATTGTGTACTTTAGATCATCTAAATATTCAAAGGATTTTCAAGGCATTGTATCCATTTATACATTTGAAAAAGCAATATGCCCTAAAATTGTTTCATTTTAGTTAAGAGCTCATCTTCCTATTTAAAGAAACATGTTAACAACCCAAGACCTAGAGATATCTAGCAAGAATGAAATCTTACCCTATTACAAACTACTAGTGGTTAATTTAGGGTGATGTAGTTTCCCTTCAATAACAACTATAAATAATAGCAGACCACTGAGTTATAGGTTTTCTTGTTGGATATATATATATATATCACAGCCAACTACCATTGTTTTGATCATTGAACTATAAATGTTCCCATTGAATATATATATATATTACCAAGAAAAATTAAATTTCTTGAAATACAAACACTTTTTCAATTTTTTCATTCAAATAAATTTCAATATCCAAAAATTTAATTCTCTTAAAATTAAATAAATATATAATTAAAATAAATCTATACTAATTAATACTTCAATAAAATAATGAAATATAAATAAACCATTCCGAATAAATCAACCTATCTAATTGTAACATCCTCCTTACTTAGCGAAAAGTCCTAGATCCATTTTCAAACATTCCTCCATATTGCATTTTTGGTTTCCAGTGTTTTTCCCACGACGACGCAAAAGGAGAAGCGTTGTTGGAGCAAAATTTGTTCCCTCCTGAAACTACCGGTTTTGCTCGTTCCTCTCATAAGACAGGTGCATGAGAAAATGCAAAAGTCGATCCATCAAGAAAGAAGGATCTCGATGCTACAGCCTACAGGTGATGCTTCTTCCATTGATAAGATACGTGCCGGAGAAAATGCAAAAGTTGATTTCTCACTTAAAGCAGATTAATTACACATAATATGAAAAAGCAAGAAAGACACGTGCAAGAAAGCAATTTAAAACAATACAATATTTTATTAGGAATTTGGCTTCTGTGATCCATAAAATGGTGTAAAAATTTTCCGGTGAAAGTCACATAAAAGAAATTTTTGTCAACGCCTTTCGACCCAGTCAGTATGATTCATCATGACAAGATGAGAAATCTGATCAAGAAACTATATGTACAAAGATTATAGATTTATGTTGATTATATTTTTTAAATTTTATAAAATTAAATAAATAATGCATTTTATTTGATTTAAATTTCTTCTCTATTTTAATAAATTTAAAATTAAAATAAATCTATAACCATAAATTTAATATAAATAATATAAACACTAACTAAACCTTGATTGCATAGGCTAATATGTTTTTTTTTAAAATAGATAACTAGAAACGATAAGCTCTACTTTCCTTTTATATATAATAAAAAGAGACGAATTTATATAAATTTATAGGTTAATATTTTGTTTTTAATATTAATTTTTATTATTTTATTTTTTAATTTAAAATAATATATTTGTTTTGGTTTTAATATTAATTTTTATTATTTTATCTTTTAATTTATAATAATATATTTGTTTTAATATATCATTATGATAATGAGATTAATAAATGTGTTTTCAAAGATAATTTCTCCCTTTAAGATAATAGATAACGGTTCATAATAATTATTTAAATGAATTTTTCTTATACTTTTTTGAGTAATATTCACAACTCCTTTTTATTATTACCGGGATAAATTAATTTTTAAAGAATAAATTTAACTTAAAACATTAAATTTAATTAAAATTCCATGAAGAATCATGACAAAACCGTGCTTACAAGTTTTATAAGGGAACATTAAATGAGGCAAGGCCATTCAAAATATTTATGTTGCAGAAAATGTTGAAAAGTTAATTATAAAATTCATGTAATAAAATATATTAAAATAAATGTTTTAACGTGACCCATTATCTAATCAACCAATACTACCAATTCAATAGTTATGGGCACTTCTGTTTTTTCTTGTTCTTTACAGCAAGGATATCAGGGTTAGTCAAATATTTTCCATAATCATGGAATTAATTTCTATCTTTTAAAATACTTCATGGGCACTTTTGTTTTTTCTTGTTCTTTACAGCAAGGATATCAGGTTTAGTCAAATATTTTCCATAAGCATGGAATTAATTTCTATCTTTTAAAACACTTCATTGGGGACGGAGGTGCTGAGGTATTTTAAATATTTTATCTGCACTCATTATCTAATGAATCAATGCTAAATATATTTATCGTCACTGATTATCTAATGAATCAATACTTCCAATTAAATAGTTATTATTGTTCTTTACAGCAAGGATTCCAGAGATAGGCAAATATTTTCGCTAAGCATGGAATTAATTTCACCTTTTAAAACCTTCAATGGGGTGCTGAGGTATCGAATCAATATTTCCATTTTTTAATGCAATTATCCAGTGATAAAAATCCCCAGCGGGCAGAAACTATTGAACTCCATTTTGAAGCTCTTTTCACTTTGCCTTCCTTCTTTCTTGTGCTTTTTCCCGCAACAATGGGAGAGGAGGAGAGCTGCTGGAGCAAATTTTGCTGCTGTTGTTTTCCAGGAAAGAACCCTTCCAAGATACCTGCAGGACAAAATGCAAAAGTCGATCCGTCGGGAAAGAAGGTTCCCGATACCACCGGTGCAAGTCAAAATGGAAAAGTTGATCAGTCAGGAGAAAATGCAGAAGCTGATCTAACACGAAAGAAGGTTGCTGTTTCTTCCTCGGATAAGATAGGTGCAGGAGAAAATTCAAAAGTCGACCTATCAGGAAAGAAGGCTGCTGAAACTACCTATGTTGCTTCTCCCTCTGATAAGATAGGCGCAGGAGAAATTGCAGTAATAAATCTGGATCTGGATAGACTTCTCTGGCACATAGCTAAGCTTTTCGAAATGAAGGTAAGGTGACTTCATATTTATTGCACATCCATAGGACTGTAGATTATCTATTATATAGTTAGGATGTAACAAAATTACTTTCCATTGATTTCTGTTTCAGGAGGGGAAAATATCATCCTATAACCCAGCAGCTGAACAACAGTGGCCCACTTCCCAAAACTTCATCAACTTAAGGACGTTGCTCTATGAGGGAATAGATTGGGCCACTGTCAGTATTAAACATCCTCCATAATTTCACAGTGATTAGTTACTTCTGAAATTCGATAACCCTAAATCTTCAATATATATTTATTTGTATTTAATGGTGTTCAGAAATCTAAAATTCAAGGGGATGCAAAGGCAATTGCTAGCACTATGTTGCAAGGTATGGGTCCGCTGAGCATGGTCGCTGCAGGTTTTCTGGTTGTGGCAAATATACTGGAAAGATTCCAAGATGTTCGTGCTAACGAAATTGAGTGCTTAGATCTTTTGAAGGAAATGCTTAAATTGGCCAAACTAGTTAAGGAATTGAAAGAACTGGGGGGAGAAATGCAAGACGAAATCCAAGCTGCAACGGCGTTGGTTGTGGAAGGCTCCATCATGTGCTGTGCACAAATTAATTCTCCAAAATTTTCCCAGTGAGTATTCAACAGTCCAACCTTGCTTTTTCTTTAACGGTGTGATTGTTTATCGACATGGAGGAATCTTGTCCTCCTCAAATGGATCGGCTATGGAAAGACATTTTAATTATTGCGTTGCATGGATTTTCATTGACGCAGATTCTTTAAGACGGGAGTAAACAAGGAGAACATCGATCAAACGAAGAAAGAATTAGATACAGTGTACAGGGATCTACAGACCAAAATGCTTATCAATCTTCATCGGAAGGTTGATGATCTGCCCAGACAAGTGGCCAAGGCAATTGGCGAGGGAAGAAGCAAAGTTAAAAGTGACAAGCCTGAAGAGGTGGCAGAAGCAAAAAGGGTCGAGGAGAAGAAACAGGCAGTGGAAGATAGCAGGAAGGAGCAAGACAGAAAGATGAAAGAAGCAGATGAGAGGAAACAGAGAGAGGCCGAGGAGAAGAAAACAAAAGAAAAAAATGATATCAAGAAGTTTGAAGAAGAGGAAGCAAAGAGGTCTGAAAAAACGAAAAAGGCAGAGGAGGAAGCAAGGAGGGTAGAGGAAAAGAGAAAGGCGGAGGAGGAAGCAAAGAGGGCAGATGAAAAGAGAAGGGCAGAGGAGGAAGCAAAGAGGGCAGATGAAAAGAGAAGGGCAGAGCAAGAGAAGAGGATGGCAGAGGAGGAAGCAAGGAGGGTTGAGGAAAAGAGAAAGGCAGAGGAAGATAAGAGGAAGGCAGAGGAGGAAGCAAGGAGGGCAGAGGAAAAGAGAAAGGCAGAGCAAGATAAGAGGAAGGAAGAGGAGAAAGCAAAGAGGACGGAGGAAAAGAGAAAGGCAGAGCAAGAGAAGAGGATGGCACAGGAGGAAGCAAGGAGGGCGGAGGAAAAGAGAAAGGCAGAGCAAGATAAGAGGAAGGCAGAAGAGGAATCAAGGAGGGCTGAGGAAAAGAGAAAGGCAGAGGAAGATAAGAGGAAGGCAGAGGAGGAAGCAAGGAGGGCAGAGGAAAAGAGAAATGCAGATGAGGAAGCAATGAGGGCAGAGGAAAAGAGAAAGGCAGAGCAAGATAAGAGGAAGGAAGAGGAGAAAGCAAGGAGGGCGGAGGAAAAGAGAAAGGCAGAGCAAGAGAAGAGGATGGCAGAGGAGGAAGCAAGGAGGGCGGAGGCAAAGAGAAAGGCAGATCAAGATAAGAGGAAGGCAGAAGAGGAAGCAAGGAGGGCCGAGGAAAAGAGAAAGGTAGAGGAAGATAAGAGGAAGGCAGAGGAGGAAGCAAGGAGGGCAGAGGAAAAGAGAAAGGCAGATGAGGAAGCAAGGAGAGCAGAGGAAATGAGAAAGGCAGAGGAGGAAGCAAGTAGGGCAGAGGAAAAGAGAAAGGCAGAGCAAGATAAGAGGAAGGCAGAAGAGGAAGCAAAGAGGGCGGAGGAAAAGAGAAAGGCAGAGAAAGAAAAAAGGATAGCAGAGGAGGAAGCAAGGAGGGTGGAGGAAAAGAGAAAGGAAGAGCAAGATAAGAGGAAGGCAGAGGAGGAATCAAGGAGGGCTGAGGAAAAGAGAAAGGCAGATGAAGATAAGAGGAAGGCATGTGAGGAAGCAACGAGGGCAGAAGAAAAGAGAAAGGCAGAGCAAAAGAAGAGGAAGGCAGAAGAGGAAGCAAGGAGGGCCGAGGAAAAGAGAAAGGCAGAGCAAGAGCAAGAGCAGAGGAAGGCGGAGGAAGAAGCTAGGAGGGCAGAGGAAAAGAGAAAGGCAGAGCAAGAGAAGAGGAAGGCACAGGAGGAAGCAAGGAGGGCGGAGGAAAAGAGAAAGGCAGAGGAAGATAAGAGGAAGGCAGAGGAGGAAGCAAGGAGGGCAGAGGAAAAGAGAAAGGTAGAGGAGGAAGCAAAGAGGACAGAAGAAAAGAGAAAGGCAGAGCAAGATAAGAGGAAGGCAGAGGAAGAAGCAAAGAGGACAGAGGAAAAGAGAAAGGCAGAGCAAGAGAAGAGAAAGGCAGAGGAGGAAGCAAGGAGGGAGGAGGAAAAGAGAAAGGCAGAGCAAGAGAAGAGGAAGGCAGAGGAGGAAGCAAGGAGGGCGGAGGAAAAGAGAAAGGCAGAGCAAGATATGAGGAAGGCAGAGGAAGAAACAAAGAGGGCGGAGGAAAAGACAAAAGCAGAGGAAGATAAGAGGAAGACAGAGGAAGCAAAGAGGGCTGAGAAAAAAAATGATAGAGGAGGAAGCAAATAGGGCGGAGGAAAAGAGAAAGGCGGAGGAAGATAAGAGGAAGGCAGAGGAGGAATTAAAGAGGGTTGAGAAAAAGAAAATGATAGAGGAAGATACGAAGGTGGCAGAGGAGCAAGCTAAGAGGGCCAAAGAAAAGAAGAGGGTAGAAGAAGATAAATGGAAGGTGCAGGAGAGAAAGGCGAAAGAAGCAGATGAAAGGAAAGAGAAAGAAGTCGGGGAGAAGCAAACAAAGGAAAAAAATGACCAAAATAAAGTTGAAGAGGAGGAAGCAAAAATGGTGAAGGAAAATAAGAGGAAGGTGGAAGAAAAGAGGGAGAGAAAAAAATATGCAGAGGAAGAAGCCTAGGAAAGAAAGAGAGATCGTGGAGAAGAAGACAACAGCAAAAAAAGAAGAAGGCAAGAAGCAGGTTAAGAAGCAAAATGTTCTAAAAAGGCAGAAATGAAGAAGCCATCCTCAAAATAGCAAGAACCCCGAAGACTCTCAGTGGAAAAAGGATAAGCCAGAGCAGCATGCTAGAGAAGTGAGTTCCGGACTACAAAAGGGAACCACTAAATAAAAGGGCAGTGAATTAGTAGCTTAGTAGAAGCAAGTTTCTACTCAGCGTGTTTTAGATGTACAACCTATAGCAGAGAACGGGACCCATAGCAAAAATTAACGAGGATAAAAGAGAAAAAAAGAAAAATCACATTCATATGGAGTTTGATAAGACCAGCAAAACTATCAACACACAACTGCCTGCCACATCTGAAGGTTACTTATAAGATGATCAGATGAAAGCTTTGATGGCAGGGGCAGAACATAGAAATTTCACAAACATTTTTGTAATTTTTTATATGGTCCTATAGATCTTATAGGTGCTGGGCGAAAGTAAAAAAATATATTCTATTCTATTTTGTTGGGTCATATAGATCTTCCAGGTCTCCGGATTGTAAACAAACATATTCTATTATATTCTGTTTTTCAGTTGTTGGACTGGTGAAGCGGAAATTTTCAGATTGCATAACTAAGGCGCTTGGCCTTTTTTGGGCTTATGAATTTATCTGTGAATCCTATCCATCTCTGATATAATCCTTTTGAATCTATTGGTTGGTTGCACCTGTTGCTCAATCTTCTGTCACTGGAACTGTTCATTCTCCAAACGTTGCATCTGCTGCTTCAATAACTAACACTTAACCGACACTAAAATATTTTAAAATAAAATTATATCAGCCACTTCATGAAACAGGTCCCCAGGATGCCTCACGTTAAAGAGGAGTTCAAGAAGTGAATTCCTTGGAGTCGAGAACCCAAAAATCAAACCAATCATCTCTTATAAGCGATTGTGAGACTTCATGAAATCAAACAAATCAATAAAATCTATCAAAGAATTGTTGTGAAAAGAGAAATACATGAAAAATGAAACCATGGCCACTCTCCATAGACCAACATATTGCAAAATTCTTCATTTATTGTAATTATGCCAGTGGATGTGTATTCAGTTTTTATATTTAAAATTAAATAAAAAAATAATATCTAATTGAAGTAACACAGTAAATTTAATTAAAAAAAGACATTTAATTGAACCCATTACAACAAAATTTATTATCTCGCTCCCGAAACAAATCCCACCACATAACATACACCCAATTATCAATCTCTATCTCAAATATTTATTTACTAATAAAAAAATCACATGTTTAGCACAGTGCAATTTATTAATGAAAATAATTTCTAATTTTATATATGAGATAAAACTGAGATGTTATTAAAAAGCATATAATTCTTATTGAAGGTAATTTTATCAATGAAAAAAAGAATAGGAAGTTTCCTGCAAACAATATATTAAAAAGAAATATAACTTAATCAAGTTTCATTATTCAAGGTGGTTATAGTGGATGACGATGTAGTGTCATTTTAGATTTAATGTATTCATAATTTTTTTTTAAGTATCAATTTTTTTTGAAAGTGTAATTAATATATTGTTTAAGTTTTTAGAAATATGTATGAAGGTAATTAAGGTGAATATGTATCTTTTTGTTTTAGATGATAATATATGAGAGTGAATATTTGGATTTCTCTCATATAATTATCTTTCATTTGGTTGATGAAAATTGATGAATCTCTCATAACTTGTAAATTTATAACAATTTTCTTTCTAACATTTCTTAAAAGTAATTTCAATGACATCATCTTAGCAAAGTTGTTGAACCATTTCCCAAACATGTTCTTAATTTTACAAAATGAGTTTCTAAGATATAAATTATGTCTCTAACTCCATAAAGAGATGATATGCCTCAACTTGCTCCATGAAAAGTGTTGAAATCTTGGCATTGATGTCAAGTTCATGCAAGGTTGATAGTATTAATGCACAAGCTCAAGAGGGGTCAAGGCCCGAGTAACAAGTTAAGGTAAGCTTAGGAGGGGCCAAGGCCCAAGTAACGATGAGATGCTCAAAACACAAGCTTGGGAGGGATCACATATTAAGTCATAAATAATGCATGATGAGAAGTCATGAAGGACCAACAATGTCAACAAACGAATCATGTATTAGACCATTGGAGCACAAAAGTAGAGCTCAGGAGGGATTTCACCATAGGTTGAAACTAGCAAAAGGTTGAGTGCCAAGGAGGTAAAGCCTCTATCATTGCCCCCAGTCACAAAAGGCCACAGGCTAATGCTCGTGGGCTAAAATCCCATTATGCCATCGGGTCACCAGGATATCAACCTTACTTCACAAGGAAATTAAACTAACTTGAACACCCTGTCAACCTAAGACCCAAGACCCAGGTAGGATGATGACATGATTAGCGTGGATGACATAGTGGAGTATACATGGAAAAAATATGGTGTGGTGGCATGTGTGGGTGACACATGGCAAGTGAATTTGTAACTTTTGATCGGCCAAATGAATTGTTGGAAACTGACACATGAGAAGTTGAACACATGGAAAGTTCTTATTGGAAACAACAGATGACATGTGAAACACGATGGAAGTTGACGCAATAGGGAATCCCATCATAGTGCACTAGACCACTAGAACTTCAAAATGCAGTTAATGTTGGAAGATGTTCCTAGCACCCAAGATCTAAGAAGCATCAGACCACGATCATAACTCCTAGTTGCAAAGGGATTGGAAATAGGCGACCAAGGGTTCCTTAGTTTCAAGACTTTGATCTCGGGCTCTGGGGTTTAAAAAAAATGAAAGGATCCCCAATGCCCGAGTTGTAATAACATTTGGTTAAGCCTATGATCTCATCCTCAGGTCTCAGGGAGAAAAATTATAAGCACTTGGCGTTGAAGAAGAAGCATAGAGGATACCTATGAATCCAGGATCAAATCATATTCAAGGTGTTATCCTTTCCAAAATGCACATATAGTGGATTTTGGAGTACATGAGAATAAAGCCAATTGTTGTAGCTCTTGGTCATATGAGATAAAGGGATATAGAACTTGAAGTTATAAAATTGAATCTTGTTGACTTCGGCTGCCAAATTTGTTAAAGGAATAAAAAAAGTCCAAATGAGATATGTTGAGTTATATAATCTATAAATAGAAAGAGAATGACGTGAGAAGTGTTCCTCATGCAAATATACATGTGTAACTTCTATGAATGCATAGAATATCTAAGTAAGGAACAAAGAGAAAAATATGCACTACTACAGAGGATATGGATTTGAATTCCAAATTAAGAGGATTGGTGAGAGAGAATACATACGTTTCTGATATAAAGGGTGTAATCTTAGTGCAATTCAAATTTGAAGTTACCACATAAAAGAAGAAAAAAAAATATGAAGGTTTAATGAGTTAAATGCAGTCATAGATCTAAGACTAATTTTGGTAAAAGTGTTATAAACAAAGGAATAAACTAACAATAGTAGAGATTCAGAACTGTTGTGTGAGTCGATAAAGGAGTATATGTATATTTATGTAGAGTTAGAATAGAAGAGTCGGTGAGTTGATAAGAAGAACCGCGAGGGAGCTATTATGATGTGGCGTAAATTTGTTTAAATCAAAAGAATTAGAAAAATGGAGGTTGTTGTTGATGAATGAACTAGAAAAAAAGAAGATTTGAGAATAATAAAAGTGGTTGTAAGAATGAAGTTTAGCTAAATCGTGTCATAGATATGAGTTTGAAAATGTATGAAAGAGGGATCTAACTAGTTGTAGCAAGTTAGTTCTTGCATATTAGGGGATTAGAGTCTCCTTCAAGTTGGTGCTTGTAAAGAGTAGGGGATTGGTGCTTGCAAGCAAGCGGGGGTTAGTGCTTCCAACAATTGGGTGCTTGCAAATAAAAGGGGGTTGTTGCCTTGTGTAGGTTGATGCCTACAAATTCTAATATAAATTGAAGTTGGTGGCTGAATTTACATTAAAAACAAAATAAAATTTATGGTTTTCTCCTGTATGGGTTTCCACGTAAATATCTTATGTTTAAGATTTATGTGATTGGTGCACTAATGTATTGTTGAATTTGTTTGATTGGCTAAATAATTTTTAAAATTATAGAATATTTATCCCCCTCCCCCCAATATTTTCCTAGTTTCCAACAACTGGTAACAGAGCAAGGTTCCTTCATCAATAATCTAAAAAATGGAAGGTATATCGAATATAAAGCATGGGCAGTCAGGATAGTAGTCTTACTAACATATCCCATATGTTCAATGGAAAAATACTATACGTTTTGGAAGGTGAGAATAAGAACTTATCTAATGTCCCTTGGTGTAGATGTATGTCATGCAATGTTGGATGGCTATGAAGAGCTAGTCGTTTTAATCAACGGAGATGCCAAGCTTGATTTCTTCTATAATGCTAAAGCAATGAATGATATCATAAGTGGTATTTCTAAATCCAAATTTGTTAAATTCATGCACTGCATAAAATCCAAAGAAATATGGGACAAGTTGAAGAATAGTTATGAAGGAAATAGTAAGGTAAAGAAAGCCAAACTCAAATACTACAGAATGTAGTTTGAATTAGTAAAGATTAATGAAGATGAGGATATAACCAATATTTTCCTTCATGTGGATCAAATAGTTAAACACCATAATAGGCTGTAAAGAAATCATGAATGATTCCATAGTAGTCAAAAAGTGTTAAGATTCCTTCTTTCCATATTCAGTGCCAATGTTTCATCTCTTAGAAAATTAACCATGGATCAACTACATGGAACTCTAACTACTAATAGAATGAGAACTATAGAAGGTATACCTACATCAAAGGAAGTAGCCTTCAAAGAAAATAATAAGACCAAAGATGACCAAGAATGCACAAGTTATGGATGGGAATCTCACAAAACCAAGGCAAGTTTCCTTTCAAATTTTTTATTTGTGGAAAAGTTGTACATTATGCATCTAAATACCCACATGAAATCAAATATAATGAAAATGAAAATAAATAAAAGAATATGTATAGGAGATTCAAGAAGAAAAGGAACTTCCAGAAGAAAAGTAACTTCAAGAAGAAAATGAACTTCAAGAAGAAAATTTTATATTCCCAAGAGGACAGTAACTCCTTAGAGGATGAGGATGAATAGTTTTTTGATGAATAAATAATGAATGATTTCATGCTCATGGCCATAGAAACCCAAGATGAGGGAAGGATGAATATGGATTATATGAAGATGAGGTTGAAGTATATTTGGAAGGTGAACAGGTAAGTTCCTTAGAAGAAATGCAAAGGCTCAAGAAAAAGAACAAGAAGTAGAAAAATTTGTTGGTAAAGTATGAAAAAGAAAAGGATAAATTTGAGGATTCATCACTTTGTCCTCTAAAAGTGAAGTTGGAGGAAGCTAAGAAGATTAAAGACACTTTTTTAGAACAACTGAAAGAGAAGGGGAAGGAATGCGAAAAAATAGAGGAAGAAGTTGTTGGAAATACTGAGAGGGGGGGGGTGAATCAGTATTCCTTTCAATTAGAGCATTAGTTAACCTTCAATTATAATCAGTGTTTGTACAATGATAGTAGCAAACAAAATGAACACAAATGCACACAATTTTTAAGGTGGAAACCCGCTCCGAGACAAAAACCACCTAATGCTTTTCTAATAATTCTTTAATATTCAACTCCAATTGAAAATAAAGCTCCAACTTCCTAGAATCTAGAAAAGCATTCTTCTCCAGCTCCCATTGGATGGATGCTCCAACACCCGAGATTATTCAGTAGTCAACTGAACAGATGCCCCAACACCCAATGAGCTACAACTCACCCTAGCACCACCCTACCACCCTTTAGAAGAATAAAAGAAGAATAGACTCTCGTACCAGGGAAAATGGTCCACTTTATAATGATATAGAATGATGTAGAAGAAGAAGATACACTAGACCATAACCCAAACTTTGACACAACCACCTAATGATGATCCTAGACCTCCCAACACTGCCTCTTCAACTCTTGGCAGATATACACTATTTTACAATAATGTATTTACAATGACTTAGTACAATGATACCTTTACAATGATTGTATGCAGTGCTGCCCACTTGAAGACTTCATATGATGAACTTCTCACTGCTGTTATGCACCTTGGTTGCTACTCTTGTCATGCTACCCTCTACTGCACCTTGCTTTGCTTTGCTGCCCTAGAAATTCTGGTCATTTGCAGCCCTTAACAACACACGATCTAGCTTTTTCTTGTCTTCTAGGAGCTCGATATTGAATCTGGTGTATCTATGTTATTACAGATCCCCAATATTGGATTTTTGGTCCTGTAGTAGTCCTCTAAGTCTTCTTTCCAATGCCACAGGTCTGACCCAATTTTGATTCTTTAAGAGAGATTTATACCCAATCTCTCACAATGCCCTAATTATGGACTGTTTCAGCAGAGTGAACTTGTACGGTGTGCCGTGTGTCACTGTTTTATTCATTCGGCTCTGAAATTGATAGAGTGAAAAATAAATTCTGTGTACCACATTCCACTTTTTATGGAATTCCAATTTGATACTCAGAGAGATAATTATGACGATTTTCCCAAGGTCACTTCTTTGAGATGAATTTCAGGAGCCTACAAAAACACTGACTTCCACAGATCATATCTCCGAAAATATTGTGCACCTTGATCTGAAATTTTTACAGCAGCTTCCTCAGGATTTTGGCTTCGCCTCATAAAAATTTCAGCCTCTGAACCTTTGTAGAAAAAATTTAGAGCGAAAAGTCCATGATGACCTGTTTCAGATGGCGAAATCCCTTGCATGAGGAGGATATGAGGATCACAATTTATATAAATGCTTAGGTTGAGAGGGACTTCAATAAGTGAACGTGGGAGGGATTTTAGGAGCTTAAAAAATATTAATTATGACTTTTCAATGACCCATGCCACAACCGCATGGGGTTTTAGCCCACTAATTGGGGGTAAAAACTTCAAACATGAATATCTCTCAAATCGTGAAGAATTACATGGTGTGCCATATATCAACGGAAACATCTAGACAAGTAGAAACCATCAAAAGAATTATTGACCCTGAATATATTAATTTGGTAGGTTAAAATTCCCATGCAATATTGGTTTAGCCCTTGGTGCTTCTTGGGTTGACATCAATGACAACCGTTGATCAACAATCTCCCCCTTTGGCATTGATGGCAACACAAGTACTCCCCCTGCGATCATGACACCTTTTCCTACAAAATTATCTCCCCCTTTGACATCAATGGAAAAGGGTAATTCCCCTTGAAACACAACCATCCTGTGGACCTGTACACACTTCCACTCCCCTTGACACGCAACCATCCTGTGGACCTGTACACACTTCCACTTCCCCTTTATATTCTGAATAAGGAAAATCTAATGAGAACTTGGGAGAATCCCAAGCTTTTGGTGAAGATATTCGAATGCTTCACGAGTACTCTCACGATCATCAACAATTCCTACCCAATCTGCATCTATAAAGGAATGAATAATGAGATTGTTACCCTTGGGATACCATAAGACATATTCTATTGTTCCATTTAGATATCGAAGAATTCTTTTGATGGCAATAATATGTGATTATTTTGGTGCTGCTTGGAATCTTGCTACTTGTCCAACTACTTGCATAACATCTGGCCGGGAGGCTGTTACATATAGAAGACTACCAATCGAATATTTGTACAACCTTTGATCCACATCCTTAGATGAGTCGTCTATTCTCAATTTGAAACCTGTCACCATTGGAGTAAGGATGGGTTTTCAATCTTCCATTTTAAATTTCTTGTGCATTTCCTTGATGTACTTGGCTTGACATATAAATATTCCTTTCTCTTGCTGAGATATTTGAAGCCCTAAGAAGTATGTCAGCTCACCAAGTAAAGAAATCTCGAAATCACTTTGCACCTTTGTAGCAAACTTCTTCCTTAGTCGATCATCATTGCTACCAAATATTATATCATCCTCTTTAGCTATTAGACATGCTTTAGTTGCTTCATCCAGAACATATATGTTGTTTGGAGCTCGACTTGCTGTAG
This sequence comes from Pinus albicaulis, assembly GCA_034641835.2. Lineage (NCBI taxonomy): Eukaryota > Viridiplantae > Streptophyta > Pinopsida > Pinales > Pinaceae > Pinus > Pinus albicaulis. Next base: position 262,931,388 of record CM076575.1, on the reverse strand, counting down.
CCACAATTTCACCATACATTCCTTTCCTGATTTCACATTTTGTGGAGTTGAATAGTATTGTATGTCCTTGATCACACATTTGTCCAACACTCAGAAGATTGTGATTCATGTTTTCAACCAATAGAACATTCTTGGCTAGAGCATCTTTGCTTCCGAGAGTGATAGTACCTGATCCTATAACATTTGAAGATCCATCATTTCCAAAGGACACGGTTACATCCTTCTTCTCTTTCAGAGATACAAATTTATTTCTATCTCCAGTCATGTGCGTTGAGCAACCACTGTCAACATACCACACATATTTGTTCTTTTGAGCTTTGAAAGCGAGAGCACAATTATCAGTCTTCTTCTTCTTCCATGTTTGTTCATTCTGTGGCTTCGAAGGTTCTTCTGGAGGATTTTCAAGTCTGTAGTCTTTGGCTATGTGTCCAAAGTTTCGACATCTGTAACATTCAATATTATTCTTTAAATGTTAAAATCTATTGATTTTTCGCTGAGCCCTGGGAGGTTCATATTTGACAGATCTCCTGGAAGTGTATTCGTTCCTAGGGTACGTGCGACATTCTAGAGCTTTATGACCAAATTTTCCACATGAATAACAGTAGCCATAAAAAATATGTTGGTACCTGGATGGAAATTTTCTTCGAGGAATTCTCTTCCAAGGCTGTTCTTGTGAATCTTGTCCAATGAAGTCTACATGCATGTCAGATCTCATAGGTTCATTGTATTTTGTTGTAGAAGGTCCTGCTTCTTCTTCGTTGTAACCGATGCCAGTTCTATTGTTGTAAGATCGTTGATTGTTGATGAGTTCTTCCAATGCCCTTGAGTTGTTGGCATAGTTTTGGATAGTTTTTCCTTTCTTCACTTCCTCACGTAGCGAGACTACTTCGGCTTCTAATTCTTCCCTTTCTTGGTTGCTTTCTTCAAACTTCTTTTGAAGTGACTCTTCAATGCATTTGTGTTCTTCAACTTCAATTTTGAGACCTTGAACTTGTTCTTCAAGAGCATTGGAACGGATCTTCTCTGCCTTAAGATATTTTATAAGCTTGATTTCTTCCTTATAAAATTCTTCTATGGTCAATCCTTCTTCTTCATTGTTTGATACCTCTTGCTTATTGTGCTTGGCCATAAACAATACTCTCTCATTGGCTTCTTCTTCGCTGTCATTGTCTTCATTGGATGATGAGCTATCTTCTTTAGAGAGAAATTTCCTTTTGGATCCTTGCTTGTTGAATTTCTTAAAGCCTTTATTTCCTTTTGATTTTCCATCACTTCTTTTTCAACATTTTGCTGCGAAATGCCCAACCTCATCACAGCCGAAACATATCAATGTAAGTTTACCTTTGAATTTCCCCTTACCAATTTTTAGTTTTCTCGTGAAGTAAGCATATTCTTCATCTGAAAGACCTTCTTCATCATCTACCTTTTCTTCACACTTGTAGGTGCACGTCTTTTCAATTGAAGGTTGTTTATCCTTATTGGTTTTCTTAGATGCAACGAATGCAGTTTCTAGATGCAAAGTACCCTCTTCTTCATCAAGTCTCATTTCATATGCTATGAGAACTCCATGTAATTCCTCTTTGCTGAGTTTGTCCAGATTTGCACTGTATTCTAAGACCAATACCTTTGGGTTGAATCTCCCTGGTAACGTTCTAAGAATCTTCCGTATAATAGTCTTCTCATCAATTGGCTCTCCCAATCCTTCCAGAGTATTGGTTATTTCATCAACGTATTGAAAGTATGCAGCAATGTTGCAATCTTCTTTCATTCTGAGTTGCTCAAATTTTGCTCTATAGATTTGAAGCTTTGCTTCTTTGACATTTGAGTCACCTGCATATATATTCTCAAGCTTGTCCCATACATTTTTGGAGGTTTTACAACCCAACACCTTATGATAAGCAGATTCAATAAGTCCACTGATAATAATATTCTTTGCTTTTGCATCATTTACCAAATTCTTCTTACCTTGTTCATCCGTGGTTTATGTAAATCCATTTTGAACAGTGTCCCATACTTCGTAACCTTGCGCCAAGAGATAGACCTCCATTCTTCCTTTCCAAAGTGCATAATTATTTTCATTGAATAGAGGTACACCATTCTTGGTATACTCCATGACCTCCTTCCAGCTGTTAAACTGCTATTGAAGGAACCAAGCTCTGATACCAGTTGTTGGAAATACTGAGAGGGGGGGTGAATCAATATTTCTTTCAATTAGAGCATTAGTTAATCTTCAATTATTATAAGTGTTTGTACAATGATAGCAGCAAACAAGAGGAACACAAATGCACACAGTTTTTAAGGTGGAAACCCACTCCGGGACAAAAACCACCTAATGCTTTTCTAATAATTCTTTTCAAATCCAATTGAAAATAAAGCTCCAACTTCCTAGAATCTAGAAAAGCATTCTTCTCCAGCTCCCACTGGATGGACGCTCCAACGCCCGAGATTCTTCAGTAGTCACTGAACAGATGCCCCAACACCCAATGAGCTACAACTCACCCTAGCACCACCCTACCACCCTTTAGAAGAATAAAAGAAGAATGGACTCCCGTACCAGGGAAAATGGTCCACTTTACAATGATATAGAATGATGTAGAAGAAGAAGATACACTAGAACATAACCCCAAATTTGACACAACCACCTAATGATGATCCTAGACTTCCCAACACTGCCTCTTCAACTCTTGGCAGATAGACACTATTTTACAAAAATGTATTTACAATGACTTAGTACAATGATACCTTTACAATGATTGTATGTAGTGCTACCCACTTGAAGACTTCATATGATGAACTTCTCCCTACTGTTATGCACCTTGGTTGCTGCTTTTGTCATGCTACCCTCTGCTGCACCTTTCTTTGCTTTGCTTCCCTAGAAAGTATGGTCCTTTGCAGCCCTTGACAACACATGATCTAGCTTTTTCTTTCATTCTAGGAGCTCGATATTGAATCTGGTGTATCTCTGTTATTTCAGATCCCCAATATCTGATTTTTGGTCCTGTAGTATTCCTCTGAGTCATCTTTCCAATGCCACAGGTCTGACCCAATTTTGATTCTTCAAGAGAGAGTTATATCCAATCTCTCACAATGCCCTAATTATGGACTGTTTCAGTAGAGTGAAATTGTACAGCGTGCCACATGTCATTGTTTCTTCATTCGGCTCTTAAATTGATAGAGAAAAAACTGAAGTCTGTGTAATATCTACCACTTTTTATGAAATTCCAATCCGATACTCAGAGAGAGAGTTATGACGAATTTCCCAAGGTCACTTCTTTGAGATGAATTTCAGGAGCCTGCAAAAACATTGACTTCCAGAGATCATATCTTCGAAAATATTGCGCACCTTGATCTGAAATTTTCACAGTAGCTTCCTCAGGATTTCGGCTTCGCTACATAAAAATTTCAGCTTCTAAAACTTCGTATAAAAAACGTTAGAGATAAAATTCCATGATGACCTGTTTCAGATGGCGAAATCCCTTGCATGAGGAGGATATGAGGATCACAATTTATATAAATGCTTAGGTTGAGAGGGGCTTCAACAAGTGAACGTGGATGGGATTTTAGGAGCTTAAAAATTATTAATTATGACTTTTCAATGACCCATGTCATAACCCCATGGGGTTTTAGCCCACTAACTGGGGGTACAAACTTCAAACATGAATATCTCTCAAACCGTGAAGAATTACATGGCATGCCATATATCAACGGAAAAATATCAACAAGTAGAAACAATAAAAGGAATTATTGACCTAGAATATATTAATTTGGTAGGTCAAGATTCCCATGCAATATTGGGTTAGCCCCTGGTGCTGCTTGGGTTGACATTAATGACAACTACTGATCAACCGAAGTTGTCTCTATTAGAAAAGACCCAAGCTGAACTCATCCAAAATTTAAGGTTTATTAAAGTATATAATAAATTGGATGAAACTCTAAGTGGTTAGAGATCATCATTCATCAAAACTAATATTGGTTATGGAGGATAGATAAGAACCAAGAAATATGAAGGAAAAGAACTAAACAACTATGATGAACTGCTCAAAGGATGAAATAGCCAGCAAATTAATGGAAATAATCAAGCTCAATAGTAGCAAATAAGAGTGAATGAAAACATAGGAATTGAGGACAACAATGTCAAATTCAAAAAAAACAAAGAAAAGAAAATGATGATAAGGAATTTCGAGATAATATTAAAACTCACGATCAACAAAGGAAGGAAATCTAGAACAATTCGAGCATCCATAAAGGTGAAGTAAAATACAACAGAAATCTCATCCATCTCAAATGGGCAGTCAAGAATGAAACATGTTTTTTCTCCATGAAAGGTCATTACCTCTAGATATCAAGATCTTTTTGATGGTTATTGTTATTCATGCACAAATTTTTTTTCATAAGGTTGTCCATTGTAGAGAATATATTAAAGATAGTCATTTCGGAAGTGAATATTACCAAACCTCAAAGAATAGGGATGATAAATTTATGAATCCTCATAAGTATAATATGATGGCCCTCGATATTGCAAATATAGTGTTGCAACTCCAAAGGTCTCAACTTTAATTCTCAACTAGAGGTTCATACAAAATTAAGAGGGGTAAAAAATATGTGTGTAGTAAGTGTTATCCTTTTCTCTTGTTGACTTTTATATGGGTGGAAATACTTAGATGAGATCTAGTTACCCAAATACCATTCTAATTCTTCTATGTTGCAGGAAGAATTCAAAATTGTAGGAAACAAGAGACAATTAGCTAACCTATGTTAACTGCAATTAAAGAAGGAAACCCATTTTAATTGATATGAAATGAAAGAATACCTATTTTACCATGCAAATAAATCAAACTCATAGTTGAAGTAAAGTTTGTAAATAGAAAACCCTAATTCTTGCAAGAAAAAAGAAAAATTCTATAGCAAAATAGGTCAAAGAATCTACTTGGTCTCTTTTGAAATTATATCTTCAGGGTTCCACGTATGTTGTAACACATCAAAGAAGGTGGATCATGGATTGGACGCAAATCTAGGTAAGTTTTAGAAGATAATTGAAAACTACTACAAGAGTGTTTTGCTTCAGGAGGTGACTCCAACAAGCTGCAAAATGGGATAAGGATGAGTTTGGAAAGAAAATGAAGGTAAGGGAAGAACATTAAATTATAAGGAAATCATGTCCATGCCATCACATTAATGGTAGAAGGATTTTGTTTTAGCAAAATACATGGCTAGAGAGTGTCTTATAGCTAGAAAAGCAAGGGACTTTGAAGTCACAACAAAAAATTATAATGGACAACAAAAAAATATATGGAACTAAAGAAAACTCAGATGCATGAAAAAGATATGCTAACTAAAAAATATAATCACTAGCAATTCTATCATTTTATGCACCAAATACCATGCAAGAAAGGACTGTTAAGAAACAAGCTAAGTAACTCTGCATAAAAATAATATTTAGAAATAAATTGCATAAATGAACAAAATACATAACAAGTAATGACATAGAATGGGTTTTGAGCACCTGGTGTGGGTCCTAATCTAAGTAATATTAGATCCCTAAAGGAAAAGTGGACTAAGAACTGAAACCAAAGATGAATTTCATTAATGGAAAAACTACTTGTACATGACAAAATGTTGCATAACTAAACTTCTCTAATGTCATCCTTCTACCTCTATTAATTCTACTAAATTCGACTTCTTCATACCTTTATTTATATAAAGTAAATGAGGAGTAGCCTCATTTAAAGGAGGAATTCTTTCCCTCCAAAACTCTTATAAAACTGGATCATGTTCCCCGAGTGACCTTGCAACTACATGCAGGAGTGTTTATTGCTCCAAGTTAGTCTAGTTTGATCTTTTTGTAGCAAGGGGAAAGCCCAAAAAATATCTTTGACTATATTTCCTCATGATATGTCTAAAATATTCTCAATATCGTGCATCATTATAATCAAGTTAGGCACATAAAGAATGAGAAATCTATTTAACCTTCCCAAGAACTCGGTTAAGTTAGGAAAGTATTTTGAAGTGCAAAAACAAATGTCTAATACAACCTCTATGTGCCTAATATAGGTTGGATGGGTCTTATGTTTTACCTAATTGGGAGGCCCGTCATACCCCCAACTGAAACTATTTCTCATCCTTTGAGCAACCTATTCTTCCTCCTTCCTTTGTCTTTCCTCATTCATTTCCCTTATGATCTGTTTAATATTCCATGTTGTGTTCAAGGTGGTTTTTTGAATTTTCCATGACACTCAAGAATCTAGTTTGAGTCTTAAAATCTCAAACAAAAACACACTCAAATTCGACAACACTTCTGCTTTGAAAATCAAAGAACAATAGTAGTGAATCAACGAGTAAAAAATACATAATTTTTGAACCCAAATTCGTTATATTACAAATATTTAATACAACAATCTAGGGCCCCCATGCTAGAGATCATGTCCCTTAAAATCAACCCTGATACAAGAAAACTAGGGCTTGGTATAAATAACAACTATGATGATCAATATACCTTAAGAAAATTACAATTGACCTACTTATTGATGTAGCACATTCCATAAATCCTTTTATTCCATGTACTTTGAGCACGTCTGGAAGTCCTTTTCCTTCCCTTCTCGAGCTCTACAATCTACCATTATCAATGAACTATACTCCTTTAGGTCATTGAACTTTGGCTCAATGTAATATTCCCTCTAGTTGATCTTTAGTCCATCAAAGAGTCCAACACATAGATTATTCTCATTACTTCCCACTTCTGCCTCTTTGCTGCAAAATTGAAGACAAACCTTATGGCTTGGATGTTGCCCACTTATCTATTATACAAAACTTTTACTATCAAGGAACTAGGGCTTGACATGTATCCCACTTGATTTCTTCTTTACTCCTTCAAAGATTCAATCCTTAGGGCCAAACCAATTTCCCACTAACAACCCTTATATTCCTTCACAAGAGGTTTTACTTAGGGCTCTTCTAATAGCTACCCTACAAGCCTCCACACTATACACAAACTACTACAAATTTTTTCCAACATGGACACATAAACCTAGTAATACATAAATCATAGAAATACAAAAAACATACCTCAACCAATAGACTCATTTTGTCCTTCTAAGTCATGGTCTTGAGCATACACTCCTAATACTTCGGTTGGTTATGGAATATATAAAATCCACATAAACCCTCCAATTCTGGTCCAAAACATACACAACAATCGTGTTGATCCTCAACTAGACACCCTTTATCCTTGCATTGTCCATCAAGTAATTGGGACTTGATATGCTACCCAAACTATGCTACATAGAAGCTCTATCCAAAAAATATACTAGAGATTGGCCCTACCTGAAATATCACAGAGAATGTGGCCCATGTTCACAAATAAAATAGCCCTAACAATTGTAAAGAACTCCTCCTCTAAGCCTCGACCATCACTGCCTAAAATCGACATTCAAACATAAAAAATATAGACCACAAATTCGTCCTTCCTTCCCTTGAAAACTCTCCTATAGGTTGCGGATCCTCAGATTAGACATCTTTCACCTATGATGTATCACACTTGTGATGTGCATGAAATTATGTCTCTTTTGTATCTATTTATAGAGATGTTGGTGGGTGTCTTGTGCCACGAAGGGTCACCTGATAACAATAAAGACAAACTTAACCAAATATTAAATCTCCATATATTTACTTGACATTTTTTTCCTCATTCAACTAGTGCTACCATATCGATACCTAGGGTTCCCCTTATTCCTTCAAGGGTTCCCTAGTCATTCTTCAAGTTCAAATAATAAAAAATCATTCTTGGTTTCATGCCCACAACTTTGGATGTAAAACCCACTACTTGGATACTTTTCCCACAAAGTTCTTTTGTGGTGCCAAATCACATAAATCAAGTACTGAGGGTTGTGGAGTACCTTCCAAGATACATAAATCAACACTCCCTCTTAGTGATGGAGGTACTTCCACCAATTCGATGTAACTTTTCATCATCATCACTATTGGTGATACTAGCCTAACTCTTAGCATTCATTACTCCAAAATAACCTGTAGAATGAATCACTCTCATCTTTTTGGTGGTGTCTCTGTTGTAGAAATCCTCTTGCTTATTTTTCTCCTAAAATTATTTCAATCCATCTCATGGTTCATTCTTGCTAGTTGTAGAAGATCCCTTTATCCCCATTGAACACACACTCTTCTTGGGCTACACACTCTCCCTCTGAACATGCATACTCCCACTAGAACTTGGATCCATTTGAGCCTCGGGAACCTACTCCTGCTTCTGCTTCTCATCATCTACAATATTTCCCATCAACTTGTATATACCATGCTCCCTAACTTCGATTGCCACTCTAGTAGAGTTAGATCCTTTGGGCATAAGGTTCACTTTGCCACCCTAGAAAATCATGTCAAACCATTTTTTCTCGATCACCGAGATAGAAAATACATTATATTTGAGATATTGTACAAACAATATATCTTGAAATCACATCAACTAACGTAAATCCTTCTGAATGGTACCATACTTGATCCTTTGATCTCTTTCTGACTCTTGTCACCACCACCATGTGCAAATTTGAGTCCCAATCAATTAGAGTCTCAAACACATCATGTGGTCCTATCATATGCTTCGACGCACCATTTTCCATGTACCATGCAGTATCATCGATGGAACCCTCTGAGAAATGAGATACCAGAGAAACATATTCACTCTATATTCTTCTTGAGAGTTCACCCAAATCAAAAGAGGTAGGGACATGTTGAGGCCCTAAAAATTGGTGCAATAACTTCAGGGAAAACCACCCGATCGGGGAGTTAAAAACCGTCCCTTTTCCATTTGGAATGGTGGCTCTGACTGTATTTATGGGACCAATTTCCTAGTTTGATATAGTTGGGGTGAATGGATGATTTTATCTCTATGTGGAACTTGATAGATGTAAATATAGGAAAGCTTGCAGTAAACAATAAATCTATCTATTATGTATCTTGGGATGAAATCTATTCTCTGTGCGATCTACAAAAACAACTTTTCAGTGGATGCAAATAAAGATCATACATTCACTTAGAGATATGAAAATGTTTGAGATAATTGATTTAATTAAATCAATTGAATAAAGCTTATATCAAAAATTTTAAAAATGTCTGTATTGAATATATATCAAATGATAACATCATAACATGTTCAGAAGTGAATTACTGTCAAACTATATTCAAATAGATATACAAAACATAACATCATAAGATAAATAACTATTTCTCATTTAAAGCTCAAATATAACACATAGGATAAAAGTACCATGTATATGTTTACGCCGCTCATCTAAGAAATAATACTTGGTCTAGCCTTTTATATTCAGAAAAATTTAAGAGTACAGAAGTGCAACATCAGTAAAGTCTTCTTTTCAAAATTTCAGGACCACGTCTTCAAAGACATGAAGGGGTTTAGATATAAAAATAATAAGTCTTAAAATAGTTATTACAATAAAAAGCTAAGGAGGTTTAAAACAACCCTCCTTAATGTAAGTGGAATTAAAACAGAAATAGAAATTAAAGGGAGGACTGTCCTGTTGTATCCTCTTCCATTTGTTCCTTGAGTTGAAGAATATTAAGCATAGGCTTGACCTCTGGAGGTTGGCCTAGCCTAATGAGTAGGTGTCCAGTGAAAACAACAACGGAAAGTGGGGGAAGCATGTAGGAGGATGTATCTGTGAGACATCGTAGCATAAGCCACTAGTTGTGAGGATTTACTAAATATCTCCAATATTTCTCCCAATCCAGCTTTTCAAGCTTCATGATATGTTCTTCTTTTACCTTTGACACTTCTTTCCATTGTCTTATCAAGTCTTTTACTAAAGGAAATGCATCAGGAGGATACCTATCGATAAGATTTTCTGCAATGAGATTTTGGATAAAAGTCTCCACAATGTTTGTAGTAACATCATTTGCCCTAAAAATGGCTCTCTCTGCTTGCTTCAATTGTATCTTCCAGTCTATGATTAATATTTATTTCTTTGAATCTTCAATCTTGGGCAGGTTTGCCTTTTGGAAATCAGCAGAATCCTGCCAGGTAACAAACTGGGAGACCTTATCATATATGTCATCAAAGCTAATCCTCATATCTGCAATGTGATTCACAAGTGAATAGATCTGTTAACACAATTCAAGAATACTCGATAATTTCTGACAAAAAACAACCTGTTTCCGTGCCAATAAAGTTTTTAGCTTTAAGGCGTCTTTTCTGAATTCATCAATCTTTGGGTTGTCTTTTACTTTCTTAATAGAGAGATGTAATTGGTGAATTAGAGTATCCTTAGAACTAATCTCACTTTGATGTTGAATTTTTAGTTGGTCCATGCTCTCCTAGAGCTGTGAGATCTATACCTGTAACTACTGAATAACACTTTTCTTTCTCTTCTTGTAACTCTAGTTAAATTTGAATGATCTTCTCATCCTTTTGTTTCATTAGCTGTTGAACTTCTGATGCTTTCTCAATGGTTGCAGAAGCATAAGCTCCTATGAACTGAGTTAGGTGAGTTAGATCTTGTGAAGGATCTACGTGAGTGTCTTTCCATACAACATCCATTGAAACATCTCCTTGCATAAGGGGTAAGCATTGCTATGATCTTCTTATTTTCTTATATCGGCTCATAACCACCTTGTGTTTTAGACTATAGAAAATGTCCAAAGGAGGAATTTATTCAATGTTAAGAACAATTTCGGTGGTGGGGAAGGACGGGATGAATTCCACTCTTTCTGTGCTTATTTATTTGTCAGAGGGCTCAGCAGTGATCGAGTCCTGAATTTTATTTTGTGGAGTATGCACAATTTGTTGTTGATCACCAACTGTAGCTACTTATTCTTCTTGGAGTTTAAGATCAAACTCCTTCTATACATCCTTTAGATTACTAGGGAAATTGACATCCATGGTTTGAACTTCGGCTGATCTATCTTGGTCTGTTGTACTAAGGACTTCAGTATCCTTAGTTTTCGAATCACTTTCCTTATCCTTCTAAGCTAATGGTTGTGAAACACCAATAATTTTCAACGGAATTGATTCCAATCTCTTATTCCTATATTTCTTAAATTTCAGCAATTGTTGTGGGTGCAGGCGTAAAGTTACCAACTTTTGCAATGTGGGATAATTGTCGATAGACTCAAACATGTCATCGAAATCATCATATTCATGCACAAAAGACCTAATCTTCACTTGAGTAGTAAAATTATTAGCAACTTTGATTGGTTCATACTTCCGGTTTGGAATTGTAAATAACTTTAAACATTCAAGTTGAACAATCTCTAATACAACATGCTTGTAATTATAGAGTGCATAAACACCAAAATTAATAGGAAAAGAAGGCCAAGATGCTTTCTTAGCTTCTTTCAGAAATCTGGTTAGGTTGTTTCCAACAGCTTGATATGCAACTTCTCTTGTGAGAAGCTTGTCAGGAACATACAGGGGCAAGACGTTCGGTCAAGCTAAGCTCCCAAATACTCGAACATAGGTGAATAACTCTTCACCGAACCATTTTCCTATAGAGGAAAATTTGGCTTGGGCCTCTTTTGAGAGTCTGGGGTCTTTCTCATTAAAAAAAACTTGCAACGACGAGAGAATAACTCCATGACAGATTTTTTAAAAATGGTTCTCATACTTAGAGTCCCACAACATACTATGAAATATATTAATAGGTAGAGGGTCTTAGGTAGTCCATTTCGAGTCCATGGATGGAAAATCTGAGGTAAAACACACAACATCCATGATATATGCGCTTATATAGAATGGGGGAAAAATATTGGAAGAAATGGAGTGGTTTTTTCTATATTCTAAAATCTGAGTGGCAATATTATTAGATAGAATATTACCCCAATCCATAACATAGGAATCTACAATGGCCTCCATAAGAGGGACCCATTCTACTGAAAATTGAGTAGTTTTCGACTGACCAAAAAGTCTAGACATCATTGCAGAGACATAAAAATAGGGGCTTGCAAGTGAGTCAGTGGAGTACATACCATTTTCATCATTCTTGTGCATGTTGGGATTACTCCTCCATTTCTTGATTGGCTTCGATTTGAGCTCATTTTCTTTGGAAAATTGTGCAAGAAATTCTTTATCATAGACATTTTCGGGGTTTGGAAGATGGTACATCATCTTCAGGTCTTCAACCTTGAAGGAACCAATCATTGTTCCTCTACTGGTAATAAATGTCCTATCCCTGATATTGAGATTATCAATGATCCATCTTACCATATCAGTGTATGATAAGATTTTAGGCCGGGTAGAAATTTGATGTAGGAAATAATTAGCTACTTCTCGGAAGAATCAAGAAAATCTGTGGTTTATTTTCTTTGAATTTTGTGATGTTTCTCATCCTCGAGCATCTTCTACATGGATTCCCATGAATAGGATCCGATTTCTGGTCCACACGTAGTATCTGTAAAAAGAGGCAACCTTTCTGTTCTCTCAGTTGTGGTGGGTGCAAGGTTTACAGGAGCCATATGCTTCTTAGCTTTCTTGAGAGCCTTAGACATCTCCGAAGAATTATGCTTATTTGGGCTATCCTGCAAATAAATGAGAAAGGATAAGCAGAAAGAGGGAACTTTTTAGTTTTATAATATGCATAAGTACCATAGAAAATAGAAACGTTCAAACAGATGAGACTTCGCACGATGATAGGATATGACTTGAATTCCTGTTGCAGGATAATGATTATGGGGGTATGGGCGACAAAACAATTAATTTATGACATTAATAGATGATATGGGTTGTTGTGTTCATATAATCATTTATGCATTAAAACTAGATTTGTTGCATTACAACATTACTCGTGTGCAATGACTTCATTAAATACTAATTGGCTCGGATTTCTGCCAATTGCGATATCCCAATCGCAATATTGGCGAAAGTTGTTGGAGTGCGAACATGCTTGATTTGACAAGAGTGTGATGTGTGATGTGCGATATGCGGTGAACTATATCGCATCGGCTAATATGATCGGGAGTAGAAGAATGATTAAGATTGCGGGAATGTGATGCGATAAGTATATCGCATCGGGGAATATGAGAGGTGACAATAAGACCATCGGGATTGGAAATGCAATATGTGAAATACGATAGATTACGTGGTGGAAGTAGGTCCTGCAGGCATTCCTTGTAGAATTTACTCGAAAATATGGCTTTTTCCATTTTAAAAGCACTTTTTCTTATATACATCGGATAGCAAAACATTTCAAGTGATCTTTTAGGAGTTATATACACTTTGTTTTGGTTATGCGATTGTGATGACGCGATTTTCCTCCGCTTAAGTACTTTTAAAGCCAAACTTTAAGGTTTCATCCCTTTTTTTATTCATATTTCTATCTAATGAAATATTCTAAGGGTTTTATTTGTTTTAACTCTAAAAATTAAAAGGTTCCCCATTATTTTCTAAGGTAATTATTGCTTAAAATAATGGGCGTTGTTGATTAGCACAACAATTGGTGATTCACTGGAAGAACTAGTTATCTCTGAACAACAATTTCTTAGTATCTTTAAATAAGTAAAAATAATTTAAGGAAACAGGAAATATTTTCAAAATATTCAAATGAATAAAAATACTCTGAATATAAAAAACTCATCTCTATCATTAATCTTTCGGAAACCTTTCATAAATAAATATCTCCATTCCTTTATATCAATCATTATATAGTTTAAAAGATAAAGTAAGTTCCCTTTTGTAACTTAGCCTTTTGATTTGCTCCTTCATTCATTGGTAGAGCCATTGTTGCTAGTAAGTATTGATAGCTCAAGCAAGGTTACCTTTTAACAATCAATGATTCAGTATCCCATCCATTTTATTAATACATTTCTTTGAGAAAAATCCTTAATTTTAAAACTTATTTTTTCTTTTTCTTAAAAAGTCATTGTCCTGGCTTGATAACCAGAAAGTGACAATGCCATTCTCTGGTTATAATTAAACTGTACATGGTGGCTTGTGATGAGACCCCTTGTTTTATGATTTTAAAAATCATGAGCCATTACCCTGATTTGGTATGTAGTTATGGTAATGTCAGTTAATTATTAACTTATGATCATGGTAAACAGGCTCATAATGAGACCTCTTATCTTTTTAAGTTTTTTTATATTTTTGAAATACACTTAAAAAGAGGTATTTTCAATGGATGGGGAGAATCATTGATTGCTTAAGAGTTTTGGATGACAATTTAGAGTTAAATATGCTAAGTTACAGAAAGTCTTTTCTTTGTAAAGATGAAACTTTTTGTGATTTATGTTAAAGTAAAAAGGCTTTACAAATTTCGAGTTTACAAAATGTTAGAGTTGTATAGTATTCATTCAATTTTCTAGTTGGTAGTTATTTCCTCAAAAATTTCTATTCTTCAAAAATGAAAACATTAAATAATTCAAAGGTGTTGTGAACAACCAAAAGTATGTAATCGAACATTATTTTCCTAGAAAAATAAAAGTGCAAGTATAGTACATTTAGAAGATAATGTTCTTCTAAGAAAATGTTTTTTTTTTTTTCATAATTAGCCCATTAATAGGGAGTAAATATTTTCTCCCTTGAAGGTCTTGTAACATAAAGGTTGATGGGCCAATTTGTTCAATGATTTGAAATGGTCCAAGCTACATTCTTTGGAATTTGGTATGCTTACTTGTTTCCTCGTGTGCCTTGTCCCACTTGAGTATGAGGTCTCCAACTTGGAAGTTTTTAGGGGAAACAAAATTTGCATCAAAAGAATATTTTACTATTTTCTAGTGTCAAGCATGAGTTAACTTGGCCTTTTCTCTTTCCTCTTCCATTTTAAGGATGTGCGACATTCTTAATTGTAGGGAAGAAGAAGGTACTTCGTCAGTAAATTGAACTAGGGCTAATGAGGGAAGAGACAGGTTTGACAGAACTATAACTTATTTCCCATAAACCAGTTTAAATGGAGAAGTTCCTATAGAGGCCTTCTCAGTAATCCTATCTGCCCATAGTGAAAATGTTAAAGACTTCTGCCAATTTTTCTGATTCTGATCAATACTCCTTTTGATGATTCTTATGAGATTTTTATTTGTTGATTCTGCCAGACCATTCCCTTGGGGATAGTAGCTGCAGCGTATTTGAGCTTAAAACATCTTTTGAGAGAAAATTTATTCATACTGTTTCCTGAAAAATAAGTCGCATTATCAAACTTAAGTGCATTGGGTAGGCCAAATATGGTAATAATTAATTGATCAATAAATTCAATAATGGCTTCAGAGTTAGCTACCTTTAGTAGAATTGCTTCTACCCACTTAGTAAAATAATATGTTGCAGTGATAATATATTTATGCTACTTGGATGAGTTAGGAACAATCTCACCTGTGATATCCAATCCCCATTTCTCAAAAGGTTGTTCAATGTTGACTGGTTGCAATGGTAAGGATAGTTTTCTTTGTCTTCCAGCAACAGTTTGGCATGTTTTTCATTTTCTCACGTATGTATGAGAATATTTAAATAAAGTGGGCCAATAGTATATTGCATGAAGGATTTTATGTGCAGTGGTATCTCCACCGAAGTGTCCACGTGTAGGTCCATCATGTAGTTCCTGCAAAACCCTTTGTGCTTCATATTTCTCAAGGCATCTTAGTAGTACAGAGTCATAGTTTTTTCTAAACAAGACATTGTCTATGAGTTGATATTGATTAGCTTTCAACCTTAAAGCTCTTTTTATTTTATAATTGAGTTCTATTGGAGCATATCCATTTTTCAAGTAAAATATTAAATCAATATACTGTGATTCAGAGTCATTCAGGCTTACCTCAACAATATGTACAATATTACCTGACTCTTCATCATATGATATATTAGATGCTCCAGATAGCAGTATAGAGAGACCTTGTCCTCTAATGATTTTGGCTGGTCTTATCTCAGTGTCATATTCCTGCAAAGAAATTTCCCAATTTTCTCTCTTTTCTCCTAGTTCCTTTTGAATAAGTAGTTGCCTTACAGTCGAAAATGGAACTATTACCTTAGTGTGTGTTTTAAGGAAAAAGGTCTAAAGTGATTCAAAGATTTATAGACAAAAAATGTTTGTTTTTACACTTCTGAATAATTTAGTTAAGAAACTTGAATGTTTTAACTAAAGAATGAAATGGGTGCTTCAATATTTTGATAATTTATCTGTGTTAACACAACAACGTAAGATGTTTCTGATGCAAAAGTATATAGAATAAAATGATTAGAAAAATATGGGGTAGCAAGAGAAGGTGTGTGAATGATAGCTTCGTTGATTAGATCAAAATCCTCTCTTTCATTATGTCCCCATTTGAAAAGTGAATTTTTCTTAATCATCACTTGCAAAGGTAAAATAATTTGGGAAAAAATTGGAACAAATCTCTTGACAAAATTTATATGTCCTAAAAAGAACTTCATGGATTTCTTGTTATGGGGATGTGAAATTTTATAAATTTCCTTAATTTTTTCAGGATCAATACAAATGCCCTCTTTGAAAACAATAAATCCTAAAAGTTTTCCTTCACTTAAAGTGAAATAAGACTATTTGGGATTTAAAGAAATTCCATATTTCAAACAACGATCTAGGATTTGTTTAATATCATGATAGTGGTCATTTATTTTCATGGAGTAAATAGTTATATGATCTAGATAAACAAACAAAATTTTGTTTATCAATCCCCTAAAATCAATATCCATTTCTCTTTGAAAAGTTTCTCTTGCATTGATTAAACCAAAGGGAAATTTTTGATAGGCATAAGTGCCCCATTTTGTTCTAAATTTAGTCTTTAATCTATCTTAAGGATGAACTAAAACTTGATTATAGCCTGAAAATCCATCAAGAAAAGACATTAATTCAGAACCAACAACTGATTGAAAATTTTTTCCATCGGTGGTAATGGGAAATTGTCTTTCAGGCAAGCTTTGTTTAAGTTTCTAAAATCAATACAAATACGAATATCGCCATTCTATTTCCTAACATGAAATCAATTTGAGACTCACTTAGAATGCCTAACATGCATAATAATCTTGGCCTTAAGGAGTTTTTTGAGTTCACTTTTGATTTGACTTTCAATATCAGGGTGAATTTTCCTTAACTTTCGTTGTATAGGATTTTTAGTGGATATCATTGGGATAGAATGTTGGATGATTGAAATATCATAAGTTTTTAGATCTTCATATTTCCATGCGAAGAAATTCTTGTATTTCTTCAATAAATTTATTATGGCTAATATTTCATTAGAGAAAAGACCAAGTCCTAAGTTGATGTTCTGAGGGTTTAGATCTGTTCCAAGGTTTACTAGTTCAAACCTCAATGTTTAACTTTGGAGTTTAGAACTATTAACCTTTTTGAATCTATCTTTGAGATCATAAATATATTCATGTTTGACCATACACTTAGGTATGACATTTTCTTCAAACTTCTGTTGCAATTTCCTTTCGTGCTCATCTTCATCGATTAATTGATCATCATATGATCCTTCTGATGTAAGAAAAGTGATAACAACATCATCATCATTGAATACTCTCCAATTAGTAATATTATCACGAATAGATAGGCGAAAAATAAACTCTATGTAAAATCTATCTGGGCTATAATCTTCTAAAGGAATAAGCCTGGATGCTACATTAGCTAGAAGGTCTAGACTTGCATTCTGAATTCTTGGAACAAATGGGATATTGAATGCTAAAAAATGAGAGGTAAGAGATTGTATCAATGACTGGTAATTTTAAGATGACCAGAAATACAATGTATGGTATTTCTTACATGCTTGACAATTATTTTGGAATCACCATATACCTTGAGATACTTCACCAAGATCAATTTCTTTGGTTAAGCCTTGGACCAGTGCCTCATATTCTACGGTGTTATTTGTGCATTCAAATTCAAGTCTACGTGTCAGCATTGTCTTTTCACCTTTTGGATTGATTAATATACAACCAGCTCCTGCTCCTTCACTGGATTTTGACCCATTAAAATATAATGTCCAGAATAAAGTATTAATACAAGGTTTATCTACGGTATTTACACACTTGGAAGAATCCGACTCAAAAAAAATTTCAATATGAGAATTAACTGAATTGGTGAGAAATGGAGCCTTTGAGCGTTGAAATTCCCTAAAAAGGATTCAACAAAGTAATTACTGAGAATGGTATTAGTAAAGTCCATGGGTTGATTCTCTTCTTCGAATTCAGTTACTGAGTATTTTAAATGCTTTTCATGGTCTACTCTAATTTGATTTGGCTTACCATTTTGAGGAAGCCACATATGAGACCAATAAGTAGCAAAATAGCCATGAAGCTTTTCAGACCAATCTCTACTTAGGATTAGACCATAAAAATCAGGATATCAATTACTTGATGAACTTTTGGATTGGATGCTCATATAATAAGGTCTGAATTCATTTCCCTGAATAACTTAACTTTTTTTTTTGTATAATTGCATAATATGTACTCCTGACTTCTGAGGAGATATATTCAATTTTAGACAAACAAAATATAACATGATGTTTGATGAGGCTCCATAGTCAATTAAAAAATTATGCACGTTTTTTTTAAACACTTCAAAAGTTAATAGGAAAGGAGGAGTGTGTGAATTAGATCTGTCACCAATCAAAATAGCATCACTTGTATCAATTTTCTTAGGTGAATAATTGGGAGGCTTACCTACTCCTTTAGTGTCTTTCAAAGCTACAGGAGCGAGCAAGGGTGCCGCAGGAACTGCATTCAATTCTTTGAGAAAATTTTTCTATTTTTATTTCAATTATCTCAGATCATGTAAAGAGATATTTTCTTTAATATTATTCATATATTCCACTATATTATATTCAATAGTATCAGAAACTACTAATGTTTTAGATGTAGATGGAAGAGCAGAAGAAGTTGGATTTGATTGAGGAGAAGAAGTCTTTTTATTAACTACTTTATGCTTGAAAACAAAGGATGAAGAAGTTTTCTTTTGGGGTAACTGAGGTAGGTCAACAAAATTTTTACTTTTAGTGTTAACTGGAACTGCCTCATGTTCATTTTAATCATCAGAGGTTGGAAGGATAAATTCCCATAGTCTGTGGACTTCAACTAGCTATTCTTCTTGAGAATCTTCTGCAGATGATATTGTTTCATCATTATATTCATCTTGATATGATTAAACATTTGAGATCACATTTGGAGGTTGGGAAGCCTGATTCTTATGAAAAGATATAAAAGGTTTCTTCGAAGAAGATTCAGCTACTTGTTTCTTTATCTGAACCATATAATTTGACATGGTTTTGAGGACCTTTTGTAATCCCTCAATATCACAAGGATCTTTCAATTATTTCTTTTTAGGTTCATCCTTAAATGAAACCTTCTTAGTTTTCCTATCTTATTTCAACAGAAAGATCTTCTTTCATATTCTATACCAATGTAGCCTTATTAGCCTTATCTAAAAAAATATCAATATTAGAAGGAAGAGAGGATATGTACCATTATATTTGCACGTCTACTCTAGGCTTATATGTGGTTGGGATCTTGTTGAGAAATTTATTAAATTTGGAGTTGAAATCTTTGATATTTTCCCCTGTGATTGCTTTTATATTGGAAAGATTATTGATAAGGGTGGAAATAGTGAAATCATCCCCAAATTTAATAAGGAATTGTTCTTCAAAAATATCCCAACTAGTAGTTGTACCTCATGGTAGTGACAAATACAATGATCCAGTCGATCCTTGAAAAGTATAAGGAAATAATCTAACTACATAGTCTTCCTCTGTAACACCATTAAGATTTATGGCAAGCATAAAGTTATGGAGATGATCCTCTGCAAGTAATCCATCATCCAGATTATAATTTGGCAACCATATTTCATGGTGCTTAGGTAAAGGATGAAGAGGACCTGGTAATTGGACAGCTCCAGGATTTTTCCAAGGTCTGGTTGCCATTATGTGAAGTGGAGGATTGGTTGGTCCTAAAGGAGGATTTGAAGTAGAAGAATTAGTTCTAGTAGTGGTTGAAGGTTAAGAAGAAGCGACTATGGAACTGATAAGCCACTCACTGTGAGGATTTACTAAATATCTCCAATATTTCTCCCAATCCATCTTTTCAAGCTTCATGATATGTTCTACTTTTACCTTTGACACTTCTTGCCACAATCTTATCAAGTCTTTTACTAAAGGTAATGCACCGGGAGGACACCTATCGATAAGTTTTGCTACAATGAGATTTTTTCTAACAGTCTCCAGAATGTTTGTAGGAACATCCTTTGCCCTGCAAATGGCTCTTTCTGCTTGCTTCAACTATATATCCCAGTATGTGAATAATATTTCTTTCTTTGAATCTTCAATCCTAGACAGGTTTGCCTTTCTGCCATTAGCAAAATCCTGCCATGTAACAAATTGGAAGACCTTATCATTTATGTCATCAAAGCTAATCCTCATATCTACAATGCAATTCACAAGTGAATCACTATGTTCACACAATTCAAGAATACTCGATAATTTATAACAAAAAATAACCTGTTGTTGTGCCAATAAAGTGTTTAGCTCTAAGGTCACTTTTCCTAAATCATCAATATTTAGGTTATCTTTTAATTGCTCAATAGAGAGCTATAATTGGTAAATTAGAGTATCCTTAGAACCAATCTCACTCTGATGCTGAATTTTTAGCTGGTCCATGCTCTCCTGGAGGTGTGTGATCTGTACCTGTAACTGCTGACTGACACTTTGTTTCTTTTCTTGCAACTCTAGTTCAAGTTGGATGATCTTCTCATCCTTTTGTTTCATGAGCTGATGAACTTTGGATACTTTGTTAATGGTTGCAGAAGCATAAGATTTGGCGAACTGAGTTAGGAGTATCCAATGAAGGATCTACCTGAGTGTCTTTCCATACAACAACCATTGAAACATCTCCTTTCACAAGGGGTAGGGGTTTCTCTGATCTTCTTATTTTCTTTTGTCGGGTCATAGCCGCCTTGTGTTTTGGACTACAGAAAATGTCCAAAGGAGGAATTTCTTCAATGTTAAGAACAATTTCGGTGATGGGGAAGGTCAAGATGAATTCCACTCTTTCTTATGCTTACTGATTTGTCAGAGGGCTCAACGATGAAAGAGTCTTGAATTTTATTTTGTGGAGTATGCATAATTTTTTGCTGATCACCAAATGTAGCTGCTTGTTCTTCTTGGAGTTTAAGATCAAACTCCTTCCAGACATCCTTTAGATTACTAGGGAAATCAACATCCATGGTTTGAACTTTGGCTGATTTATCTTGGTCTATTTTACTAAGGACTTCAGTATCCTTAGTTTTCGATTCACTTTCCTTATCCTTCTGAGCTAATGGTTGTGAAACATCAACCAATTTCAACATAATTGATTCCAATCTCTTATTCCTATATTGCTTAAATTTCAGCAATTTACATGGATGCAGGCGTAAAGCTACCAACTTTTGAAATGCAGGATAATTATCGATAGAATCAAACATGTCATCGAAATCATCATCTTCATGCAAAAAATACCTAATCTTCCCTTGAGTAGTGAAATTATTAGAAACTTTGATTGGATCATAATACCTATTTGGAATTGTAAATAACTTTAAACATTAAATCTGACCAATATCTAATACATAATGCTTATAATTATAGAGTCCATCAACACCACAATTAATAAGAAAATAAGGTGATGATGCTTTCTTGGCTTCTTTCAGAAATCTGGTTAGGTCGTTTCTGACAGCCTGATATGCAACTTCTCTTGTGAGAAGCTTGTCAGGAACATACAGGGGCAAGACGTGCGGTCGAGATGAGCTCTCAAATACTTGAACATAGGTCAATAAATCTTCACCGAACCATTTTACTATAGAGGAAAAGTCAGCTTGGGCCTCTTTTGAGAGTTGGGGGCCTTTCTCATTAAAAGAAACTTGGAACAATGGGATAATAACTCCATGAAATATTTTTTAAAAATGATTCTCATACTTAGAGTCCCACAACATACTATGAAATATATGAATAGGTACATGTTCTTGGGTAGTCCATTTCCAGCCCATGGCCAGAAAATCTGAGGTAAAACACACAGTATCCATGATATAGGCACTCAAATAGAATGGAGGGGAAATATTGGAAGAAATGGAGTGGTTTTTTCTATATTCTAAAATCTGAGTGGGAATATTATTAGATAGAATATTACCCCAATCCATAACATAGGAATCTATAGTGGCCTCCATAAGAGGGACCCATTCTATTGAAAATAGAGTAGGGGCTTGCAAGTGAGTCAGTTGAGTACATACCCTTTTCATCATTCTTGTGCTTGTTGGGATTACTCCTCCATTGTTTTATTGGATTCGATTTGAGCTCATTTTCTTTGGAAAAATGTGCAAGAAATTCTTTATCATAAACCTTTTTTGGGTCTGGAAGATGGTACATCAGCTTAATGTCTTCAGCCTTAAAGGATCCAATCATTGTTCCTCTATTGGTAAGAAATGTCCTATCCCCGATATTGAGATTATCAATGATCCATCTTACCATATCGGTGTATGGTAATATCTTTGGCCAGGTAGTAATTCGATGTAGGAAAGAATTAGATACTCCTCTAATTGAAGCTTCAGAATAATCAGGAGCATCTGCAGTTTCTTTTCTTTGAATTTTGAGAGGTTTCTCATCCTCGAGCAGCTTGTACATGGATTCCCATGAAGAGGATTCAATTTCTGGTCCCCACATAGTATCTGTAAAAAGAGGCAGCATTTATGCTCTCTCGGTTGTGGCAGGTGCAGGGTTTACAGGAGCCATATTCTTCTTAGCTTTCTTGAGAGCCTTAGACATCTCCGAAGAATTATGCTTATTCAGGCTAGCCTACAAATAAATGATAAAGGATAAGCAGAAAGAGGATAATTTTTAGTTTTACATTATTCACAAGTACCATAGCAAATAGAAATGTTCAAATAGATGAGACTTCACAGGGTGATAGGATATGAATTGAATGCCTATTATAGGAAAATGATTATGGGGGTATGGGAAACAAAACTGTTAATTTATGACATTAATAGCTGATATGGGTTGTTGCGCCCATATGATCATTTACGCATTAAAACCAGATCTGTTGCATTGCAAAATTACTCGTGTGCAATATTTTCATTAAATAAAGATTGGCTTAGATTTCTGTCGATTGCGATATCGCAATATCGGAAAAATTTGGTGGAGTGAAAAAATGTTTGAGTTGACAAGAGTGCGATGTGTGATATGCGATGAACTATATTGCATCGGTTAATATTATCGAGAGTAGAATAATGACTAAGCTTGCAGGAATATGAGAGGTGACAATAATGCCATCGGGATTGGAAATGCGATATGAAAAATGTGATAGCTTTTGATCAGTGGTTGTCATTGATGTCAACCCAAGCAGCACCAGGGGCTACCCCGATCTTGCATGGGAATTTTGACCTACCAAATTACTATATTCTAAGTCAAGAATATTTTTGATGGTTTCTAATTTTTTATATGTTTCCGTTGATATATTTCACGCCATGTAATTCTTCATGGTTTGAGAGATATTCATGTTTGAATTTAGTAACCCCAGTTGGTGGGCTAAAACCCCATGGGGTTGTGGCATGAAACTAATAATTGGTTGTGGTCATTGAATAGTCAATAATCAATAATTTTTACGCTCCTAAAATCCCTCCCATGTTCACTTGTTGAAGACCCTCTCAGCCTAATCATTTACATAAATTGTGATCCTCATATCCTCCTCATGTAGGGATTTCGCTACTTGAAATAGGACATCATAGAATTTTCGCTATAAAATTTTTTCTACAAAGGTTTAGAAGCTGAAATATTTATGAGGGGAATCTGACGTCCTGAGGAAGTGTGTGTAAAAATTTCAGATCATGGTGCGCAATATTTTAGGATATATGATCTGTGGAAGTTAGGGTTTTTGTAGGCTCCTGAACTTCATCTCAAAGAGGTGAACTTGGGAAAATTTTCATAACTCTCTCTATGAGTATCAGATCAGAATTATGTAAAATGTGGAGGATAGTACATGGACTGTAGTTTTTTGTATATAAATTTCAGAGTAGAATGAGGAAACATTGACCTTTTTAGGGTCTGGAAGATGGTCCATCAGCTTAAGGTCTTCAGCCTTAAAGGAACCAATCATTGTTCCTCTATTGGTAAGAAATTTACTATCCCCAATGTTGAGATTATCAATGATCCATTTTACCATATCGGTGTATGGTAATATCTTTGGCCAGACAGTAATTCGATGTAGCAAAGAATTAGATACTCCTCTAATTGAAGCTTCAGAATAATCAGGAGCATCTGTAGTTGCTTTTCTTTGACTTTTGAGAGGTTTCTCATCCTCGAGCAGATTGTACATGGATTCCCATGAAGAGGATACAATTTCTGGTCCACACGTAGTATCTGTAAAAGGAGGCAGCATTTATGCTCTCTCGGTTGTGGCAGGTGCAGGGTTTACAGGAGCCATATGCTTCTTAGCTTTCTTGAGAGCCTTAGACATCTCCGAAGAATTATGCTTATTTAGGCTAGCCTACAAATAAATGATAAAGGATAAGCAAAAAGAGGGAAATTTTTAGCTTTACATTATTCAAAAGTACCATAGAAAATAGAAACGTTCAAATAGATGAGACTTCACACGCAGATAGGATATGAATTGAATACCTATTGCAGGAAAATGATTATGGGGGTATGGGAAAAAAAACCGTTAATTTATGACATTAATAGATGATATGGGTTGTTGCGCCCATATGATCATTTACGCATTAAAACCAGATCTGTTGCATTGCAAAATTACTCGTGTGCAATACCTTCATTAAATAACGATTGGCTTATATTTCTATCGATTGCAATATCGCAATATCGGTAAAATTTGGTGGAGTGAAAAAATGTTTGAGTTGACAAGAGTGCGATGTGTGATGTGTGATATGCGATGAAATATATCACATCGGTTAATATGATCGAGAGTAGAATAATGAATAAGCTTGCGGGAATATTAGAGGTGACAATAATACCATCGAGATTGGAAATGCGATATGCAAAATGTGATAGCTTTTGATCAGTGGTTGTCATTGATGTCAACCCAAGCAGCACCAGGAGCTACCCCGATCTTGCATGGGAATTTTGACCTACAAAATTACTATATTCTGAGTCAAGAATATTTTTGATGGTTTCTACTTTTTGATATGTTTTCGTTGATATATTGCACGCCACGTAATTATTTCACGGTTTGAGAGATATTCATGTTTGAAGTTAGTAACCCTAGTTGGTGGGCTAAAACCCCATGGGGTTGTGGCATGACACTAATAATTGGTTGTGTTCATTTAATAGTAAATAATCAATCATTTTTATGCTCTTAAAATCCATCCCACGTTCACTTTTTGAAGACCCTCTCATCCTAAGCATTTACATAATTTGTGATCCTCATATCCTCCTCATATAGGGATTTCGCTACTTGAAACAGGCCATCGTGGAATTTTCGCTATAAAGTTTTTTCTACGAAGGTTAAAAATCTAAAATATTTATGAGGCAAATCCAACATCCCGAGGAAGTGTGTGTAAAAAATTCAGATCATGGTGCGCAATATTTTCGGATATATGATCTATGGAAGTTAGGGTTTTTGTAGGCTCCTCAACTTCATCTCAAAGAGGTGACCTTGGGAAAATTTCCATAACTCTCTCTCTAAGTATCGGATCGGAATTATGTAAAATGTGGAGGATATTACACAGACTGTAGTTTTTTTTATATAAATTTCAGAGTAGAATGAGGAAACAGTGACACGTGGAATGTCGTACAAGTTTGCTATACTGAACCAGTCCATAATTAGGTCATTGTGAGAGATTGGGCATAAATTTTTCTTGAAGAATCCAAATTGGGTCAGACCTATGGCATTGGAAAGAATACTGAGAGGAATACTACAGGATTGAAAATCACATATTGGGGATCTGAAATAATAGCGATACACCAGATTCAATATCGAGCTCCTAGAAGGCAAGAAAAGTCTAGATCATGTGCTGTCAAGGGCTACAAAGGACCTGAATTTCTAGGGCAGGAAAGCAAAACAAGGTGTAGTAGAGGTAAGCTCTAGGTAAGCATATTCTATATATCCATGCTCATATCTTAATTGCATTAGGTTCTTTGTATTCTAATTTGTTTTTTTTTGTTTAGCACTGACATATGCTCTGCAAGATGAGGTAAGGTTTTCTATTATCATGTCATGGGTATTTCCTTGAAGACTTTTTGCAGGTATTATATATTCATCAAGATAAGACTAAATGCATGATCTAAGTTTTTGAAGAGTGAGAAAGGGTATCATGACAAGAGCAAAAATCAAGGTGCAGAACAACAACAAGAAGCATGAAGTCTTCACATGGGCAACACTGCATACAATCATTGTAAAGGTATCATCGTACTGAGTCCCTGTAAATATTTTACAAGTGTATATCTGCCAATAATTGAAGAGGTAGTGTTGGGAGGTCTAGGATCATCATTAGGTATTTGTGTCCTATTTGGGGTTATGGTCTACTGTGTCTTCTTCTTCTACATCATTCTATATCATTGTAAAGTGGACCATTTTCCCTAGTACGAGAGTCCATTCTTCTTTTATTCTTATATAGGGTGGTAGGGAGGTGCTAGGCTGATTCATGAAGTCAACAACAAGGTCAAGCCTATGAAAACATCAGGGTGGTAGGGTGGTGCTAGGGTGAGTTGTAGCTCATTGGGTGTTACCAAATATGTATACTTTTCTCTCCCTTTTTCGCCCACCTTTCTATCTCTTTGCATCATTAATTGTTCTAAAACACATGAGGTAAACCCCTTCCCACTATCTTACATGGAATATTTTATTATTGAAGTAATAGTCATGGAGGTTTTACCTTTGCAAGTATTAACTCCATTATTCTCACAAATTTTTCAAAATTAAGTGGATCACAGTTGTGAGCCACGAAGAAACTCCTAATTCTCAGCGCTATCTCAACCTGCTACAACAGTGCAACAGATCTCATCTTATTCCAGCTCTATTTCGGGATTTTCGTGGTTTCCTTTTGGCAACTAGTTTTCTGTTGTAAAAAATGTATAATGGTAGATATTTAGTTGTTAGAGGAAAGATATGATTTTCTGACCATTTGTATAAAGAGGGCCTTAGGGCTGTGAATCGGGGTTAAGCAGAAAGGGACATATATTATAACAGAAGCGTTTTTCAATTAATTGAATGCACAACGTTTTGCTGTTCTATTTGTGAGTTGTGAGTTTTCCGCAACCTTGATCAGAGAGTTGGGCCCACTCTCTTGATCAGGTGTTGCGTTCTTTTCCTTTTGTTGATTTCATATTTTGATTTGTTATGGTAACTGTTGTTCCGGTATAATTCTGCAATTGCTGTGAATGTCTTTTTAATTCTGCAATCCATATTTAATTTTTGCTATAGTAGTTTGCTTGCTTTCATTGATTAAGCATGTTATTCAATAGAAGGTTATGTTATTTCTGTAGAAATTTTCTGAATAATGATTAATTATCCACCGAGACTATCCTGATCACATATCATTTCGAATTCATATGCAACACATAATCTCTTCCACTCAGATCTTCACACATGCGGAAATAAAACAAGCGATAGCACATCAAATCATCATACACATTAACACAGTATGTATGGGGAAAGATTATAGCTGAAAACCCCGCAGCTATTGTGTATATTATAATGGAGAAAACATGTAACAAACTCATTACAATACTCCTCACAAGTACTCAGTACTATCTCATGAAGTTACACACAAACTAGCTTGGTTTTGAACAAGTCACAGGTTCAAAACACATCCACTAATTGCCTGCCTCTATTACGCAATCATGGCCTGTCTAAATAGAGATCCAAGGTTCGAATCTCCTTGGCTTGACAGCGCAATCATCATGGGCAATTGCCTCCAAGTGTGGTGCAAATCTCATGCACAACTGATGTCACAACTGATAGCTGTACTCACCCTTTCATCTACCTCTTCCACTGGTCTCCACTGAACTGTCCATGCACTGTAGTGAACTGATGTGTTCTTGATTTGAATAATGAGTTACTAATTAATGAATTAAATAATATTTAATTCACTCCACTCATAACTAGTTGATTATCTAGTTAAACTAATCTCAACCAGTTCAACTAAATTAAACCGAACACAACTCCACTAGCTGTCTCATTAACTCCACCAAACTTCTGCCACTGAAGTCCTAACTGAAGTCAACCATGCATGTGCTCACCAAACCCTAGGAATAGCATAATTCCTCTGTCATATGCATGAGCCACTTCCAAGGCTCGAACTGAAGTGCTCCAAGAGAGTAAACTGAAATTTAGAGTCCAAATATTATTAAGGGTAAATAATATTTGACTTCCCTATTTTAAGGAGAGGCAGTCTAAAAATAGACTTCGACCTATAGGTCCAAAAAATAGAGGTCCATATATTTTTACCAACATGACAAATACTCCAAGAATAACATACTGCAATCCCCGTACCATGCTCCATATGTCTAAAAATAGACATAGTCTAAAAATAGACTTTGCGCCAGAATTTGCCTGCGGGCCCACTTAGTGAAGGCGACTTCATTTCACTAAGCTCCATCATCTTGCTGCATTTTCAACACTCCCTCTTAGCAAGATATGGATTATATGCAACCCCTATCCTGCCTCTGTGGAATTCGAACTTGCTCCTGGTGAGCGCCTTCGTCAAGATGTCGGCATCCTGATCCTCCGTGGGAACATATGAAAGCATCATGATTCTCCGCTGAACACAATCTCTGATATGATGATACCTGATGTCGATGTGTTTGGATCTATCATGAAATGCTGGATTAGCCGAGATTTTAATGCAACTCTGGTTATCACAGTAAATCACTGTAGGCTCCAAATGCAACCCGAACAATCCGACGAGGATCTTCCTCATCCAAATAGCCTCGCATGCAGCTAAGCTAGCTGCCATGTACTCGGCCTCTGCTGAACTGAGTGCCACGGATCTCTGCTTCCTGCTGTACCAGGAAACTGTTGTCGACCCAATGCTGAAAACTCCTCCAGAAGTGCTCCCAAATAGCCTCGCATGCAACCAAACTTGCTGCCATGTACTCGGCCTCTGCTGAACTGAGTGCCACGGATCTCTGCTTCCTGCTGTACCAGGAAACTGCTATCGACCCAATGCTGAAAACTCCTCCAGATGTGCTCTTCCGGTCCGTTGGACTCCCTGCCCAATCTGCATCAGTGAAGCCAGAAAGCTTCGCTCCATCCTCCTGTCTGTACCATAGACCATATCCCGATGTGCCTCTGATATAGCGCAATACCTGCTTGCCTGCCTTCCAAAAGAGCTTGGTAGGCTTAACCATAGCTTGCGAAAGCTGGTTAACTGCATAGCATATATCGGGTCGTGTATTGACCAGATACATAAGCGACCCCACCAACTGTCGATAGACAGTGGCATCCACTACCTCCGCTGAAGTAGCATCCTCCTTCGTCCAACCACCAGGAAGAGGAGTGTCAACAGGCTTGCAGCCTTGCATGTTGAACCTCTCCAGAATCTCCCGAGCATACTTGCCCTGAGAAACAAACAGTCCTCCGCTGCGCTGCCAAATCTCCAATCCCAGAAAATAATGAAGGATGCCGCAGATGAAATAGCTGTCTATCCGTGTGTACCAAGCACGAGGTGCCTCACTCTTGGAGAATCCAAGCCCGGTGAAATAGTTGTCTATCCGTGTGTATCAAGCACGAGGTGCTTGCTTCAGCCCGTACAGTGCTCTCTTGAGTCGGCACACATGTGACTCACTGCTGAAGATCTTGAAACCTTCAGGCTGCTCTATGTACACCTCCTCCTCAATGAATCCGTTGAGGAACGCAGTCTTCACATCCATCTGATGGATGTGCCACCCAATACGCGAGAGAAGCCGAGATCGTCTGTATGGAAGAGTACCTTGCGACAGATGCAAAAGTCTCCTCATAGTCAATCCCCTCGATCTGTGAGAAGCCACGGGCGACAAATCTCGCCTTGTAATTCTCCACACTCCCGTCAGCCGCCTGCTTCACCTTGTAGATCCATCGCGAACCTACAACTGATTTCCCAACCGGTCTTGGGACAATCTCCCATGCACTGTTCCTGATGATAGAATCATATTCTTCGATCATGGCATCAACCCATGCGGGTTCCTCCACGACTTCCTCGAAGGATAGCTAAAATCCTGACACGACCCCGAGCTCCACCAAGAGCCACATGTCCAGTGTCTGCTCCGTTATTTGTCTCTACTCCGTGACTGTCTGCGCGGTGGTCCTCCAACCTTCTCTGCATCTTGAGCTAGTCGCTCAGCTTCTGTTGTGCGCTTGCGCCCTCTGATGGTTGGTGCTGCATGAGTGGTCTCTTCCACTCCATGAACGTCATCTTGTGGCTGATCCACATCCGGAGACTCATCCTTGGGAGCTAATAGCTCCTCCTCTGCATGCAAGTGTGGCTCCCTCTCAAGCGAACACTGCATGGCTTTCTCCTCCTGAAATTTAATATCCCGTCGCACAACAGTCTTGCGACTGTCTGACACATACACCCGATAGTTGTGTGGTGTATCAGTGTACCCCACAAATATTCCAACCTCGGCGGTTGGATCCAGCTTCTTCTTTGCATCCTTCGTCACATGCATGTAGAAAGGAGAGCCAAAAATCCCCAAAATGGTAAGTATGGGGCCTCTTGCCGAATAAGCCTCCTACGGGTGTACTCCTTTCCAAGAATCTTGTGGGGACAACGGAGTTACACGCATATCTTCTTTGTGTTGCATGCCTACGACCCATGAAGTGAAGGGTGGGCCACGGTCATGCAACATCGCCGTCGCTGCTCCAATAGTTACATTCTTGGCCGCTCGACCTACCCCGGATTATGTTTGTGGGTTGTGAGGGTGCGATGAGCTCTCTCCACGTCCCATACCAACGTTGGGAGTTCCTTGAATTGGTAGAGATATTGATTACACTACCTTCAGCAAGCTCACAAGGAGCCTTCACCTTCTTCCCGAGTTCCTTCTCGACCGGTGATTTAAACTCACGAACTTTATTAGATAATGTCTTCTTGCGCAGAAAGGATATTTTCCGAGACATGTCGAGCAAGATCACGTGGTGCCCGCGCGCGTACGAAGCTGCGAGAAAGGACCACACGTTTGTGTCGAACTCTCTCAAGGATCATCGTGGCACGACTATCCTTCTCATGAAAGGTGGCTTTCACAAACTTCCCTAAAGTACACCCCTTGCACTGATCTGATTGCGCAAGGGTGCCCTTAGGAAGCCCAGTAGAAATCTGCTGCAGGATCTTCAAAGCTCCATGGTGAAGGTGGCC
>CM076575.1:262790408-262900038 GCA_034641835.2 Pinus albicaulis | reverse complement strand
ACCAGTCTTGAACATTTAATTTACAGAATTCAAAAATATTACAAAGGTCCAGCATAGTAAAATAATCTAAAAGCAGCCCAATTAAGTGGGCCGCTAAGTAAGAAAAACAAATTAACCAAACTACTCCTTCGGCTCCTCGACGATTCGACACCATCCTTCGGAAGGTCCAGGATCGCTAGGTGCTACCTCCACATTCATGCCACGGCTTCCCTCCTGAAGGCCCGAATGTTGGCCGGCTTTTTCCGAGCTCAGACCCGCCGGACGGGTGCATTCTTCCTCTGTTTGGGCCTCCTCACAGAAAACCACAGTGACTGAAGCTGTAATTCGTGGGCGGTTGAGAGAGAAATTAAAGGAAAATTGTGCAGTGCGCATCGTGGGAGAAGGTGAACTAGAGGTGAGGAAACGAGGAGCAGGGGAATCCATACGGTGGCCAGATCCTACAACCCGACCCCGCCCACTACTAGTATTTGGATAGCGACCTGCGTAATAATCACTGGACTGGCCAGAAGACAACTCGGTTGAGGGGCTGGAGGGAGCGCGTAGGAGTTGACCTCTAGTGCTCCCCCTGCGGCAATGCATCCTTTGACGCACGCGAAGCATGGGTGCAATCTCACTAGCAGTGGGCATAAGAGGAGACGGAGAAGTAGAATTCCAAGAAACAGAGGAAGACATACAAGGACCAGACCAAGAGAAATGCATATATGTAGCAAGGTCTACGCAGTAGTTCAGCTGGCCACTTCTCCTTCTCGTCACAGTGAGCAGGCAGTGTAACCCAGCAACCGGCTCGTCTGAAAAACCATAGCGAAATGCCATTTTATCGACCCGACTGCAATGAAATCGAAGGACGCCCGTCATAATTAATCTCTGATCATTAATGAGAGCCGAAGGCCGGATCATATTGGAGCATGTGGAATCGCTAACAGGAGTGGAGGTTCGATCTTGAACAGTGTTAAAACTTAATGCGATT
The DNA here is from genome assembly GCA_034641835.2 of Pinus albicaulis. Lineage (NCBI taxonomy): Eukaryota > Viridiplantae > Streptophyta > Pinopsida > Pinales > Pinaceae > Pinus > Pinus albicaulis. Next base: position 262,899,071 of record CM076575.1, on the reverse strand, counting down.
AGATGTGAAAACCTTGGAACTTAATTGAACAGCGTTAAAACTTAATGCGATTGATATAAAATCGCCACATCCATGTCCCATCGCCTTAAACGCCATCGAATGCACCCACAGCCAAGAGCAGGGAAAGTTATGATTGAGGACACGTGGCAGAAATTGATTGGAGCGGATCTTTGTTTGGGCCGCTCACGCAGTGGAAATCCGGACCCGAAAAAGATTAGGGCGAATTTGACAAGAAATTTGCGTCACAACTCTCCCTCCATATGCTAGCCCAACTTCGGACCCGAAAAATATTAGGGCGGAATTCATTTGGTTTTCGCGTCACAAAATTGGCCGACGTCAGCAGGCTATTTTGGAACGCGAATTTGGTTTGAATTATGGTTTATTGTCGTTTGAAGTCCGGCGGGCTCGACTTAAGAACAATTTTGTTTGATCCCATCTTATAAAATTTGTGTTGGTTTTCTTTGATAATACACATATTTATAATAAATCATGGGAATACCACACTAAACATGTGGAAAAGTTATATAAATTATTATTGAGAACAATCATTTTTATGTAAAAATATCCAAATGTGCTTTTGGGAAATAAGAATTCGAGTATTTGGTTCATATTGTTTTAAAGGAAGGAGTGAAGTTGGAGCCTCAAAAGATGCAAGCTATTACAAAATGACATATTCCTAAGAAAATCAAGGTTCTTAGAAGATTTTTTAGACTTACATGATCAGTATGATGATAATTATGATAATTTCACAAAACAATCACTAGCTATTTTGAGGGAGGAGATATTAGAACTTCAGCTTGATGAGGATTTTTTAAGAGCTTTATTTCTTCTTTTGAAATCAAGAAAATATTCTCCCAAACTAAAAATATGTGTTCTTGAGATAATTTCTAAAAATTATGAAAATGAAATTAAACTTTTGCATTCTCAAATTCAGTCATACAATTTCCTAAATCCTAAAGAATTCTTTGAAAATCTTCCTTCTCCTAAGCAAGAGGAAATTGTACTATCTTTTGACTTGCATATTGAGGATGATTATTCTTTCAAACACAAGACAGAAGAAATAGTTTCAAGGCTTATTATTCAGAATACAACTGAGCAACCAGTCATTGAAGGCCTAGAAGTAAATAACATACATCATACTTTTATTGATCCTATATCAGATTATATGGAGAATATTTTTAGCCCAAATCTGCAAACATGTTTTCTCTATAAGGATCAAATACATCAAAAGTGGCCTTTACACATCATATCATTTATTATAAAGGCACATGATCATAATATACTTCCAATTTTCATCACAAGCAATCAAGTTATCCATTTATTGTTACAGCTACTTGATTGGCTTCATTGGCATTTTTGTATTACCTGATTCAATAAGATTTTTAGTAGATTGAGTAGGTAGATGAGTGCCAATAAGCTCAGAATTTTGAGCATTTTTTTTTTTTGGTTTTCAATTTTCAACTAGTTTTTCATTAAGTTGGTTTGAAAACTTTTGTGTGTTGTGTTAGTTTCAGATCAGATTTCAGTTTGCAGAAGACAGAAGACATTTACAGGTTCACCAAGGTCAATGGATGAGGACAGCTGACTTGTTGTTCTTAAATTTTCACCAGGAAAAGCCATCCCCAAGTGGAGCCAGTGTTAGACTCCTATACCAATAGGTGTCATATTTCATGATTGACTTGATGGGCTATGTAATATGTTCATACCTTTTCTTGTTGCAAAGGTTTTCCATATTATCAAAAAATCAAAAAAATTTAAAAAATGTAAAGAGGGTATACCCTAAAAGAAAAATCAAAGGGTAAAAAGAATAAAAATAGCCAAAAAAGTAAAATAGAATGAACCCCACCAAAAGAAAGGCCAAGGAAAGTGTGCAAGTCTAAATGCCACTACTTTTTGCTCTTATGTAATAAATAAAATTGTGTGCAACTTGTATCCTATGCCACAATTTATGAATAGTCAAACAATTTAAGCTTGGCCATTTCATCTTTCAATTTCATGTTTTAGAGATAGAGAATAAAATCTGACCAAACTGTTTAATCTTGGCAGATAAGTAGATAGGTAGAGTAAATAAAAGGAGCTCAATAGCTTAATCTGAGCCCTTGGATGTAATAAGGTTAGACTTAGATAGATTTATACATGTAAAAGAAAAAAAAGTGTGATAAGGGTTTGCCAGTATAAGTGCACCCTAATAAAGAAGAAAAAATGGTAGAGTAAAGTAGGTAGGGTAGGTAGATGATGTTGCAGAATTGCATGTGATGGACAATGACTCTAAATGTGTTAATATTTACTTTCATCACAAAGTGAAAAGGCAGACACTATACTGGAAGAAATTCAAAGCAAAGCAAAGTCAAAGTTATTAACTTCTCTTCTCATCTTCCCCTAAATATTTCACTAATTCTCCTAAGTACTAAGGTATTTGAAAATTAGAGGGGCTCAAGGCATTTCCTTGACTTTTGGAGGGACCGGACTCTCGGCCCAATAATTGGAAAAGCCTAAGTACTTGAAGTCATTCTTCATAACATTCACTCATTTCTAAACATCTTTTCCTAAGTAAAATCCCATTTTACTTAGGAAAATTATGCATTATTTCATAAAAAACCCTCAAAATCACATTTTATTCCAAGTCTAAGTGATGAAGTGATTATAATACAATTTTCTTTTAAATCTTCACTTTCTTAGTTATATTAATGTATTTTGAGTTTACATTGTCCCCTTGTCATATTAACATTGATTTTATGTATTAAATCCTTACAAAAATAACCTTCTCCTATTATATATAACTCCTTTTTATATAATATCCCCAAAAACTCATTAATAAATTTTAGCCAAAGTTATTTATTCCCACATGTTTAAATAAAAAACCCACTTTATGCCCCCTTTGGCTAAATATATCGTAATATTAAATTCCGCCCCCTATGGTAATTAGATTAATCTGGTTTAATTATCATATAATAAAAGTATATTGAAAAAATAATTAAAACACGTTTTATTACGTGTTTTAATACAAAAATAATTCTTCCCCTGTGTATTTTAATCCCCCGACTCCCTTTCCCAAGGTTAAAACTATAAACCCTTTGTAAAATCCCCAATACCTCCCTTAACCGCTAACCTTGGTTAAATCATTTCCCGATCACTTTCCTGCATTTTTATAAACAAATTGATTAATCCTCACGATTAATTAACTCCGCCAATCAGATTCCCCCCGATGAGATTAATTAACGTTTAATTGTGTCGGGCCCTCCATATTAAATCCTCGTCACTTCCACGTCCCCATCGTCGTTCGATCAACCCATCTGAGATCAACGGTTATTAATGATATCGCTAGCCATCCGCGTCCGAACAATAACGCGCAATGGCCCGACGGTTTTCAAATAGTGCCATGCCACGCGTCAATAATTCTATGGAATCGCTCGCCCTCCGCCCAAAACCACTTTTCCCCAAAAACGGTGTGATGGAAACCACTTACCGCTTGCCTCCAGTGACTCATCCTCCGTACCTGCTGACGTCATCCATTAAATAAATAACTAAAACCCCGTCACCCTTTGGACTTTGTGAATAAAACAATTTTGCCTACGTCATTTTCATTATTCTGTGAACGACCAAAGTCTCATGCAGAGAATTTCAAAAACAAACTGTCAAGCGCCATCAACTATATTTTGCTGAAGACAATTGCATACCAGTAATCCAGAGTTCGTACGCCATAGCCTGTACCTGTTTAATCATTGTTCATCTCCCAAAAAATAGGTATTTACCCCAATTCCCGTTAAAACTCTGTGAAATCCTAGCTTTTGTTTTAAATTCCACATGAAAGACAGAAACAGAGTTCAATTTGGTCTTGTTCAATCCCCAGAATTGTAAATTGCATTCCCAAAACTTGTAATTGTGTTTGTTCTTCACAAAAACCCAAAATTCATTTCTGAATCCACAAGAACCAGAAATGGAGGTTCCAGTGGCTCTGAACGTCGCACCTTTGAATGCCCCTCACAAAGATTTAGACTATCTGCCCCTAGCAGATAGATATTTTCAAATTAAAGACCTCGTTCTTAGTGATAATCCTCTTTCAAACCTTTTTCCGCTACAAAGATAACTTTATAAATGGTTTTGATATTATTGGATTATGGGAATCCAATCTCCCCATGTATCTTCTCCCCTCAGTCCATATTTCTCCTGAGTTAATTCATTACTGCCATGCAAAATATGACCCCAATCAAAGAGTATTTTTTTCCCTGAGTCAGAACATCCTTTTCCCAATCACTACTCAGTCGATAAATGAAATGCTGCAATTTTAACCTGGTCAAGCCCTCACTCCCCTGTCCATGGGAGAATTACTTGAAAAGTCTGCCAATTTGTCCCATGAAGAGTTAAATTGCATTTGTCAAACCTTCATGTTACCAGAGCATCACCCCAAAGGCCCTCCCCCCTATGGTTATACTTTTTTCACTGATGTGGGCAGGCTTATTCTCAATATGATATCATTTATCTTGGGTTTCAATACTAGTGAATATGTTGATCAATTAACCCTAGTATTGTTGTCTATATTTACCCCTGGACAGTCCCCTGTTGTCAAGTATGATTTTGCATCCTACATTGCTGATAAAATCCATGATCAGTTCATGAGATTTGCTAATGAAAAAGTGTTCAAATATTCTTCTGTTATATATCATCTCATGATTTATTACCAATCAGAAAGTTTCCCTTTCCATGTTCAGAAACTTGATGCCAAAGGAAATCCTAGGTCTGTGATATTTTGGTCTACCATCACCCATAATTCCTCTGATTCTCCTTACTCCTATAATGATTTTATTGACCTATTTGTACACCCTGCAACCACTTTGTTAACAGGAGTTTCCCCTCCTAGAGTCAATAATGAAATCAAGAAAATTCTACAGCTCTCAAAACAATATAGGGTAGGTGACTGGTACTTGTATCAAAATCACACTGAGATCGGAATATATGGATGTGAATTGTGCCCATTCAAGTTGCCCAAATATGTCCCCATGAGACTCTTTGCACTAGAGTATTTCAGGTAGATGATTAACTCAGATATAGTTCATTTCTGCAATGCAAAGAAAAAGGCTCAACTCAGGATCAAAAGTCAATTAGGTCCCTTTGTTTGTAACTCTAGAGATGTTGGAAAGGAAGCAGAAAGAATCTTAGAATAATATCTCAGATTACAAAAAAAAATTTACTAGGTGCCTTATGACCCAAATAGCTTTATCTGTGATAGAAGAATGAAAAATAAACTATCACCATACATTCATCACAAAATTCCAGAAATTGAACAATATGCCAATATGGATTAATGGATGGAAGGAACATTGGTAGAACAGGATAGTGAGCAGGTCAATGTTGAAAATGTAATGAAATACCTTGAGAAAATACTTGACCTAGACTCCTTTGGACAGGTGCAGATACCAGGTATTGGTCCTTCTTCTGCAGGGACTTCTCAGCAAAATTTACAGGAGATCAGTGCATTGGCCACAGTACAATCTAAAGGAAAAGAAAAGGAGCCTGACATACAAGTATTTGAAAAATTCACAATGACAGAGCAACCTGAGACTTCTAAAGAACAGGGTCAAGTACAAATTCCTTCTATTCATATCAATGAGCCAGAAATTTCAATTTTACAAACTCCTATCAATATAGAAAAAGGCAAGAAGAGAGATGTTGAAGTTGCTACCCCTGTTGGTGGATCTTTAGAACAACCTCATGCTAAAAGACAAAAATTAAATCCTCTTCCAGAAGTAGATTTTGTTCAGGAAATTCTTGATAGCCAGAGAGAATATTTGGATAGTCAACAAACAGGTACAGTCAGTGGGGCATCTGTGAGAACAAATTATTTCTAGCACAAAGATCGACTGCAAGGGGCATTTACTGGATATATCACCTTTCAAAGGAAAGGATGGATCTAGAGGCTACCTGGCCCGCATGCAGACTCTGTCTACCGAAATAAGTTTGTAATCACTGTGATGATCAATCTCTGCTTCAATAGCTCTGATACCATGTAGAAATTTGCTGAATAATGATTAATTATCCACCGAGACTATCCTAATCACATATCAATTCGAATTCATATGCAACACATAATCTCTTCCACTCAGATCATCAAACATGCGGAAAATAAAACAAGCGATAACACATCAATTCATCATACACATTAACACAGTATGTATGGGGAAAGCTTATCGCTGAAAACCCCGCAGCTATTGTGTATATTATAATGGAGAAATCATGTAACAAACTCAGTACAATACTCCTCACAAGTACTCAGTACTTTCTCATAAAGTTACACACAAACTAGCTTGGTTTTGAACAGGTTACTGGTTCAAAACTCACCACTAATTGCCTTGCTCTATTGCGCAATCATGGCCTGTCTATATAGAGATCCAAGGTTCGAATCTCCTTGGCTTGACAGCGCAATCATCATGGGAAATTCCTCCAAGTGTGGTGCAAATCTCATGCACAACTGATGTCGCCACTGATAGCTAACTCCACCCTTTCATCTACCTCTTTCACCGGTCTCCACTGAACTGTCCATGCACTGTAGTGAACTGATGTGTTCTTGAGTTGAATAATGAGTTACTAATTAATGAATTAAATAATATTTAATTCACTCCACTCATTACTAGTTGATTAGCTAGTTAACCTAATCTCAACTAGTTCAACTAAGTTAAACCGAACACAACTCCACTAGCTGTCTCATTAACTCCACCAAACTTCTGCCACTGAAGTCCTAACTGAAGTAAACCATGCATGTGCTCACCAAACCCTTAGGAATAGCGTAATTCCTCTGTCAGATGCATGAGCCACTTCCAAGGCTCGAAATGAAGTGCTCCAAGAGAGTAAACTGAAGTTTATAGTCCAAATATTATTAAGGGTAAATAATATTTGACTTCCCTATTTTTAGGATAGGCAGTCTAAAAATAGACATCGACCTATCGACCTATAGGTCAAAAAATAGAGGTCCATCTATTTTTACCAACATGACCAATATTCCAAGAATAACATACTGCAACCCCTGGACCATGCTCCATATGTCTAAAAATAGACATAGTCTAAAAATAGACTTTGCGCCAGAATTTGCCTGCGGGCCCACTTAGTGAAGGCGACTTCATTTCACTAAGCTCCATCATCTTGCTGCATTTTCAACAATTTCTCTTGCATATACTATGCGCGTTAGTCTTGAAATAAATAACGCACCCGAATTGATAATTAATGTGGAAAAAGGGTTTGAATATTTGTTCACATCTGGACACCAACATTTTGGCGCCGTTGCTGGGGAAGGCTAACAAGGTGCAAGAACATGATCTACAATTTATCTAAGGGTCAATCTCTCATCTTGGAGAGGGAATTTATTGCCCTGCTCCAAGCCTTGAGAGTAATGCTCTGTTTTCTTTGTTTTTCCATCGTTTCTTGAAACTGATCTCTCGTCTTAGGGAGGGAATCCATTACCCTACTCTAAGTCCTGAGCATAGTGTGTTGATTTCCTTTATTTTTCTTTTTCATCAGAACCGATCTCTCATATTGGGGAGGAGATTTGTTACCTTTCTCTAAGTCCTGGGCATAGTATTCATCTTTTCTGATTTTTTATTATTTTTCTGAAAGGGACAACTTCTCGTCCTGTGGATGGTATTTGACCGTCCTACTTCAAGTCTTGAACTTTGATTTTCTTTTAGTTTACTTGATTTTCTATTTGAACCTACTTTCTTGTCCCGGGAAGGAAGTTATCTGTCCTACTCTGGGTCCTGAGCACTTATGTTATTTTAGTGAAATCTTCCCACCAATTGTATAAACAAAGATCTGAATAAGATGGGTAGAGGAAGAACCCCAAAGAAAGGAATGGATCTGGGAAGGAAGACGTATATCCAAGAGATCATCGCAAAGGCTGAATCTGAAGCATCTTCTCATGCTGCTGTCAGGGTGAGGGTGAAAATGAAGTCCGATTTGAATTCGGTTGAGTGGCTAGTGCCATCCACGGTACCACAGGAAACCCTTTCAACAATGGAAGGAGTAACAAATAAAGTATCGTTCGAAGAAATATCCCTGCTGTCAGCAGAAGGGGAAGAAAGAGCAAACCGAGGGTCTGAAGAATTGAGAAATTCCAATTGGGAAGAAGAGCCTCTGAAGGGGTTTTCGTCACCACGAGACCAAGGGAGTGCTTTGAAGCCTCCTACAGGTGAATTAAGCAATTATGATTTGGAGAGAGAGTTCCTGAAGGATTTCGCGTCATTACGAGACTAGCAGAGTGTTGTGAACCCTCCTACAGTTGAATCACCCCAAGTACCAGTCGCAGAACCAGTTGAAATCCCAGGTGGGTATTGGAGGATATTTATGGAACCTACAATTTCTTCTATTTATTTTCCAATTGGAAACATTATAGGTGATTCACGGATGAAGCCCATTCCTTTAACGTCTTTGCCTAATTTCATGGGATTTCTTCTGAAAACCCCGACACATTCCTCTTCGAATTTGACATTTTCTGTCGAGGGTATGATTATATCGACGATGCTCAGAGGCTAAAAATATTTCCTGCTATCTTAAAAGGGACAGCCATGCAATGGTTCATGGGTTTAGGAGGAAAGACTATTTCCTCATGGGATGCGATGAAGGAAGTATTTTTGGAGAAATACCAGGATCACTTTAATTCCTGTGACATCAAGGAGGAGATTTTTAAGTTTGTATAGAAAGAGGATGAGAATATGGAAGATTGTGTGGAACGATTCAAATATATCCTGCAGAGATTAGGCCATAGTGACCAAGATAAAGATATTCTGAAGATTATCCTTCTTCGGGCACTTAGGGAAGATACCCTGCAACTTTTGAACATAGTAGGAAAGGGGGATGTTTCGAAAGAAAAATTTGACACCATCTGTGAGTTGTGCATTTAGTGTTCACGAGGGGATGGAAGGAGTGGAAAAGGAATTCAGTCATCAAAAACTTCTGGTGGAGGGGTTACAAAGGCAGAAATCGAAAACATACTAGATAACCTAAGGACTGATATCCTAAGCACATTATCTGCCCAGATGGACACTCTGCAAGAAAAACATAAAAAAATAGAGTTGGAGAAGACTATGGCTATATTCTTCCCACAATGCAGAAAGAAGCATCTGTTGAAATAATTCCCATTAAATACAGTGGAATCCTGTGTAATTTGTGAAAAAACTCATGTGACCAGTTCGTGCCCTTCCTTGCCAGGACTGAAGGCAGTTTTTCAAGAGGCAAGTGAAGAAAATGTGGTAGATAAACTGTACTTTATGTGGCAGGAAAATCCATGGCAACCTTGACCACCAGCTATGAATCCAGGTATGCCTCAAGACCCATCTTAGTGTTTTAATAATTTTAATATGGGTCCCCAGTCTCTACCTTTTTCACCTATGTGGTCTCAATATCAATATCCCCCCTGACAACATGGGCTCCCCAGACCAGTCCGAATCCTTCATGGACTCAGAAATGGCATGGACCCTCACCTACTGGGCAATTTCCTCAATCTATGCCTCAATAGAAACTTTAGTTGCCCTCCAATGTACCTCTAGGCAACCCATCCCTTCGACCCCAACTTCCTATCCAGCCCAACCCAAATCATAATAATAAAGGGGCCCATCAAACATACACTCTTAACCTTCCATCATATAACATTTCTACCGCAGGACTTAATGAGATAAACTTACGATATGGGTGGGTAGTAAATGCTCCCACTTCACCTATTACCATAGAAAAGATTGACAATGAAGTTGTAGAACCAGAACAGAGAACAATTGGAGATAAATACCAAAACATGATAAATCAAACACTTCCCCAACTGTTCTTAACCAGGGTCATCCAATTACTCCACCATATCCTAAAACATTGACCCTGAATAAACAAAGCCCTCAAGCAGAGTTTGACTTCCTGGGGGAATTGAAAAATATTTTTTGCCAAAATACCCCTACTCCAGGCTATGAGGGATGTACCTATATATGCAAAAACTATGAAATATTACTGCTCTAAGAAACCTAGGAAGAAACCAAGGGATCTGTTAACCATTCATGTGATGGTAGAATGTCCGATATTATGCTAGGAAAGATTATGTCTGTAAAATATGAAGATCCAGGAAACCCAATTCTAACAGTACAACTCAATGGGGTTGAAATCCCAAACGTACTGATAGATTTGGGTTCTACCATCAATATTATTACCTCCGAAACAATGAATGCATTAGGTCTTGAAAAAATTAAGCCAACCCCTACTATCTTGGAATTAGCAGATAGGTCTACAATTAAACCGATAGGGAAATTGGAAGATGTGACTATTTTAGTGGATTCATGGTACTATTCTGTGGACCTCCTTGTATTACAGACACGATCCTCAGTTGGTGGTCATCCATTGATCCTAGGAAGACCTTGGCTCGCAACCGCAGATGCCTACATTGGGTGTCGATATGGACATATGATTATATCAAATGAGATGGTTACAAAGAACCTTACTCTCTACCCCCCTACAGAACCCAACCCATCTGAAAAACTATTAACCAGATAGAAGCCTCCCCTAGTAGAAGAGCCTGAACCTGAAAATGAAGAATTTAGACCAATCCTCACCATTGGGCAGGCCCTACAATTCAAAACAGAAACTGAGGACGCCACCATTAACACTTTTATTAATGATCTGGGTTCTGTTTCCAATTCAACTCATCAAATTTTAGAGTCTGCGATGAGCTTTGAGACACAGGAAAAAATTGAACTAGAAGATGAAATTGAAGACATTTTTGTAACTACATCCCATGATAGTATTCTGATTGAAATTGAACCAGGGAAGACACTTAATATCAACCCAAATATGTTAGAATCCCAGACAAAGCAGCTTTTAAAGGTCCTTCAAGACCATCAGGAAGAATTTTCCTATGATTATACCGACATGAATGGAATCCCTGCTAATTTATGTACTCATCATATTTATATTAAGGAATATTGCTGCCCTGCGAGACAACCCCAACGAAGAATGAATTCTACTCTAAAGAACATTCTCAAGGAAGAATTATAGAAATTATTGGATGTAGGTTTCATTTACCCCATATCGGATAGCCAATGGGTGTCTCCACTTGTTATTTTTCCCAAAAAGAATTTTAAATGGAGGACCTGTGTAGATTATAGGGAGCTAAACAAGGCAACTCAAAAATACCATTTCCCTTTGCCATTCATTGACCAAGTCTTGGGCACCTTGGTTGGGAAAAAGTTTTTTTCCTTCCTAGATGGGTTTGGTGGGTATAACCAAATCCAAATAGCCCTGGAAGACCAGGACAAAACAAATTTCACATGCCCATTGGGGACCTTTACATACAGGGTCCTCCCATTTGGCCTGTGTAATGCACCTGCAACCTTCTAGAGGGCAATTCTGGGAATTGTTTCTAATTTGTTCAATGATAGGGTTGAAATATATAGGGATGATTTTACTGCATATGGTAACTCATTTGAAGAAGGGTTGGAAAACATGGAAAAAGTACTGAAAAGATGTAAGCAGACCCATGTATCTCTGAGTACAGTCAAATGCCATATGATGAGGGAAGAAGGAATAGTATTGGGACATTTGCTCTCATCTGCTGGAATTCAAGTTGATCCAGCCAAAGTAGAGGTAATATTGCACTTCTCGGTACCTGAGACACCCACACAGGTACGTAGCGTTATTGGTTGTGCTGGTTATTATAGACGATTTATAGAAAATTTTGCTAAAATAACACATCCACTTTTTTAATTTCTAACAAAAGATGCATAATTCTTGTGGACTGAAGACTGTGAAGCAACTTTCACAAAATTCAAAGGACTGATTTGCAAGGATCCGATCCTTCTAGGACCTGATTGGGCATTACCATTTCACATACATGCTGATGCTTCTTAGACAACAGTAGGATTAGTCTTAGGACAACAGGCAGACAAAACACTGTATGCCGTTTACTATGTCAGCGAGAATTTAATTCCTGCTGAATTAAATTACACGGTGACGAAAAAGAATTCCTGGCTGTCATATATGCCATCAACAAAGTCTGGCACTATATCACCAGGTATCCTACTTTTGTACATACTGACCATGTAGCAATAAGGTATTTAGTTAATAAACCTATCACTCTTGGCCGCATTACAAGATGGTTTCTATTGCTTCAGGAATTTGATATCACAATAGTAGACAAACCAGGAAAAGATAATGTAGTTGCTGATTTTCTGTCTAGAATGGATAATAATGATGAATGCACACCTATAGAAGATAGTTTTCTTGATGAGCATATTTTTGCAATTTCTTCTAACCCTCCGTGGTATGTAGATATTGCTAATTATCTTTCTACAGGGAAGGTGCCTCATCATTTTTCATACAGGGAACAACAAAAAATTATTCTTCACAGTGCCCGATATTCTTGGATGGCAGGGTACCTCTTTCATACAGGAGCCAATGAGTAGATTCGGTGTCATGTATCTGAGGATGATATTTATGAAGTATTGAAGGTTTCCCATGATGGCCCTTGTGGGGGGTATATTGCAGATAAAAGAACAGGCCATAAGGTGCTACACATGGGATATTACTAGTCTTCTATCATTCGGGATGCTCAAAATTATGTTGGGAGGTGTGATAGTTTCCAGCACATGGGGCAGCCTGGTCGGGTTGATGAAATGCCCTTGTAGCCACAGGTAGTCCTCGAACCTTTTGAGAAATGGACCATCGATTTCGTTGGACCCTTCAACCCACCCTCCCAGAAAAAGGTTCCCATTTTGGTCTGAACTGATTACGTGACTAAGTGGGTAGAATCCAAAGATGTTGCAAAAGAAACAGAGCAAGTAGTGTCATATTTTCTATTCGAAGAAATTTTTTCTCGTTACCGTACTCTAAGGGAGATTTTTTCATATGGAGGAGCATAAGTTACATCACACATGATAACAAAGTTGATGCAGAAATATGGGGTCAAGCACAGGGTGACATATCCATACCACCCCCAGGCGAATGGACAAGTGGAAAGCACAAACAAGACATTGGAAAATATCTTGACAAAAACTTTGGCATACCATCATCGGGATTGGGCTCAGAAGCTGCCCGAAGCTCTTTGGGCATACATAACAACATGGCAGAACACAAATGGGTTTTCACCATTTGAGTTGGTTTATGGGAAATCCCCATTATTTCCAATAGAATTTGAAATCAGTACGCTCAGAACAGCTCTTGAAGTTGGTTTGGACTTGTCAGATGCCTAGAAACACCGACTGGCCCAACTTAATGAACTAGATGAAATCCGTTCAATGGTTTTCCAGAGGACTATTGCTATTCAGCAACAGAGGATGAAATGGAACGATAAGTTTATCGAAAACAAGGTGTTTCATAGGGGTGACTTGGCATTACTTTATGACTTCCATTTTAAGGATTTTAAATGAAAGCTTTGCATCAATGCGATTAATGAGCATCTCCTGAGATTATACCACCGCCCAGCCTCTAAGGATGCTTTCATCAAACATCTCTTCGAGAAATCTAGTTTGAAGGTTATCAGCGTAGAGAACTCTTCCTCTGCATCCTCGTTCTAAAAATAATAATAATAAATAAATAAATAAAATAAAAAAATAAAAGAATAATAATAATAATAAAAAAATATAAATAAAGAATAAAGAATAAAGAATTGTTATATATATATATATATAATAAATACTGTTACTATTTATTTGTTGTCTTTTTGCAGGAGTTACTAGTAGGGAGTAATGTTTTAGAGCTTAAAAAATTTCTAAGTATCGATGCTGTTACTCCCTGGATGCGACTACTCATGATGTTGTTACTTGGTTGCTGCTACTCATGATGTTGTTACTCGGTTGCTGCTACTCATGATGCTGTTACTCGGTCCCTGCTACTCATCATTTTTTTACTCGGTTGCTGCTACCCATGATGTTGTTACTCGGTTGCTGCTACTCATGATGTTGTTATTCGGTTGCTGCTACTCATAATGCTGTTACTCAGTTGCTGCTACTCATGTTGTTGTTACTCCTTGATTGCTGCTACTCGATGCTGTTACTCCTTGGTTGTTGCTACTCGATGTTGTTACTCCTTGGTTGCTGCTACTCACGATGCTGCTACTCGTCATGCTGTTACTCCAGATGCTGTTACTCCGGACATTGCTACTCGTTATGTTGTTACTCCAGATGTCGTTACTACGGATGCTGCTACTCGTCATGCTGTTACTCTAGATGATGTTACTCCGGATGCTGCTACTCATCATGTTGTTACTCCAGATGTTGTTACTTTGGATGCTACTACTCGCACTGTTGTTACTCCAGATGTTGTTAATCTGAATGCTGCTACTCGCACTGTTGTTACTCCATCCGCATCATTAATGCATCGTCATTCTACCAACCGTCACTTCCTCTAGGTAGGCTGCCAGGTATGTCTCCATTTAACTCATATGGATTTAATTAAATATTCCATGTGAAAGACATTAATGCCATGGATGGAAACTTTTAAGTTGGGGGGGACGGGGGGGGGGGGGGGATGGGGTGTCGTCATAACTAAACAATGGCGTAATGATGATTCCAAAAGCCATTATTATAACTTCGTGTGATGGTACACCCTACGATCCTTCCGTATAATCATTAAATATGCACTGGGATCCGCAATACGCATATGATATAGATCGATTAGTCCTTTCCACCTCATACGAAATAATTACTATTCCATTCATCACACTTACCATAATTTTTCATAATTTTTCTTGTTTCCCAATAATTACCATTCGTATTTACCATTATTTCTCCTCATTTTTCACCATGATGTTTTTGCCAAATTTGGTACCCACGACTCTGTCCAACGGTCTGCTATTCCAGAGTGTTGTATAGTCTCCACAGGATAGGCGGACTGGCTATGTGGCATGAACCTGAAAATACAGTCTTAGTCCGCAGAAATCCAGATGTGTGGCAAGTTTTTGTTAATGCAGGATGGGATATCTACTTCGATATATTGTAGGGGTTTGACAGGGGAATCAAAATGGAGTTTGCACTTAATTTGGATGAGAATTTCTCGAGGGTCATAGGATTATAAATTCCCGTCATAGAAGAAGTAATTGCGGAAGTTAGCGGGCTAAGACAACAAGGGTAGTAGTGGTTTGCTCGGAGAATTCCTATTCCAGAGTTTCTCGAACTATTTTTGTAGGCAGGAGAAAGTGTCCTTTAATTTGGGAGAGGATATGAGCGCAAGTCTGTACCATATCCATGGAACGAAGTAGCAGGTTTTGTAATGAAATACATAACTTGCGAGGGACGGGCCACAACTATGTTCAAATATCATTTTAAAATATTAGCTCACCTTCGATTTCCACAGGCTCAGGTGCATTCCTTAAACATGCCCTTATTTCTATTAAAACAACTACAACACATGGCACAGTCCGCTCGGTGTTTGCGCCAAATGCCGGTAGTTCTCTCTAATCATGGATTGGTTCGTTTACTAGTCATGCATGCAATAGTTCGATTTTGAGTTTCTTGGGCAAAAATTTGTGAGTCATTGGAAGAAGAGATAACAACTGTCATTGTTGCTAGAGAGGAAGAACCAGTATCTCCGGTTGGTTTAGCAGAGGAAGCAAAGTCAGAGGAAATGGAAATAGACCAAGAAGAACCGGAAGAAATGGAGATGGAGGTTGATCATGAAGAATCGAAAGAAATGGAGATGGAGGAGACAATTGGTAATACAGTTGAGGCTACCACACAAGAACCATCCTCGCCTGAAGAACCTATAGATGAAAGAATTATGGGTATAGTGCACGAAGTTGAGACTGTCTTATATTCATCAACTTTAATTAATGAAGAACATGAAGGTGGGACATCGGACAGAGGGATGGAGAGTGGTGATGTTTCGCAAGAAACAACATCACCTGCCCAAGCAGATATGAATATTGAAACAAGTAGGGGTGTCACACAAGAACCACCCCCGATTCAGTCAGAATAGGGAGACATAGAAGAATTAATCCGCAAAGTCAGCACTGTTCCACAAGAATTAGTGTTGACCACAAGAGAGAAAGTAATGCATGGAGAACAGGGAGAAAGAGGATAAATGACCCGCGAAGTCGAAATGGTTCCACAAGAACTAGTATCGACCATAGGTGAGGAAGTAATGCACGAAGGACAGGAGGACAGAAAGGAAATTATCCTCAAAATCGACACTGTTCCACAAGAACCCATGGTGACTCTGGCTAAAGAAGCAATACATGAAGGCACGGACCAAGTAAGAAATGGGGACGATGAAGGTATTCCCCATTCCCCTTTTCATTCTATGATGCCGAGAGGGGTGAGGGGGTTTCGCTCATCCCAACGATTAATGGAGGAAATAGTTGTTCCACCAGTACTGAGGTTCGTCGACCCAGGGAAGGACATGACCAATATCAGCCCATTAATTGCTAAATATTAGCAAGAGCACCTAGAGGCTCAGAAGGGAGATGAAATTTCTGTGGAAACACCAGAACACAGGATGGCCGATGACAGCGCTGAGGTAAATGAGGAGGAGAATGCCCTTGGAGATAGGGAGCCGAGCTAGAAATACCTAACAAAAAAGACAGTCGATGACATCGACAACATTCCACCACCTCCTGAGCCTGTTACAGGCCTGGGAGATAAATTTATTTTCAAACAGGAGTGGATTGAACAGTGTGAGAAAAGAAGATTACCTCTCAAGAAAAGGTATCAGTTTTAGTTCAGTGAAACCATGTGTTTGAAGAAGGAAGTTTGGGAGCTAAAGAGGCAAGTATCCCGGTTAAAGAAGAAGGTAAAAGCATATAAGTGGAAGGCAGTAAAACCTATAATTGAGGTCTCCTCTGCGGCTACACAGTCTAGCCCGATTGAACAGCTATTTGAAGGCCGAGAATTTTTCCTGGCCATTGAAGTCCAGAAGGAGACAATGCGGGTTCAAGAGTGAGATACTGGGATTGTCATAGGGTACATATACCAATTGGATAGAGTGCGGAAGAGGAAAAGAAAACAGTAGGGTAGGATAGAGGAGTTAGAAGAACAAGTGCTGATGCTGCAATCAGATAAGGAGAAGATATTTTCTTTGGTGCAGCAGGGAATGGCCTGTAGACCTCCCGCACATATTTATGCTTTATTCCTTCATGAAAAATTTCTTTTCTTTTGTCTTGAGAGTATATATAAAGAAATTTGTCACGAGATTGAGGACCCAATCCAGTTTCTCTGTATTTTGAAAATTCATGATATCATAGGACAACACTTAATGTGCGAAATCTACATGCATGGTTACTTCTTACGTCATGATCAAGCCTTCAACCTCGTTCCATTCATGGGGGATATTCATTTAAGAGCCTTTACCTTCTAAACTATCAATCAGATTAAATGGAGAAAGGCCTATGATACGTTTGAAGAAAACCAAGTCACAAGGCCGCTAATGATGAGGAGGGAGCATGGCCAGGCAAAAAATATTTATAACAAGAATTTTACCTTTTTACAGATTGAGGGGCATAGGGGACATATGTTGTCAACCCAAAAATGGTGTGATGACCTCTATGTCAGACATATAATAACTTTCCAAAAGGAAGCGCTGGACAATTCTCAAAGAATGTGGATATTGTCATCTTCAGCAATCAGAGATCGAGAACCTTTTGGAGCACCTAACTTTGCACGAGCACTATAAAGAGTGCCACGTTTTGTAGCATGCATTCAAACTTGTGGGGTCAGGTGGATGGGGCTGAGGTTTCAATTTCCCCTCATTTGGTTGCCAGCAGAGCAGTATACTCCTGCATACAACGTCGACCCAGACTGGTGGAAGGATGTTGTTCTGATGGAAGGTTATAAACCCCCTAGGACAGAGATGGCCGAAGAATATGACCTTGCACAACTTCATGCCAACCACAGTCAGTCCAACCTAGATCTAAGAAGATGATGAGCTGCATGAAGACATGCAAATAGACCAGATGGGGGGAGATGTTGGGTACCAAATCTGTATACTTTTCTCTCCCATTTTCGCCCACCTTTCTATCTCTTTGCATCATTAATTGTTCTAAAACACATGAGGTAAACCCCTTCCCAATATCTTACATGGAATATTTGATTACTGAAGTAATAGTCATGGAGGTTTTACCTTTGGAATTATTAACTCCGTTATTTTCACAGATTTGGAAAAAGTAAAGGGATTACGGTTGCGAGCCACACAACAACTCCTAATTCTCAGCGCTATCTCAACTTGCTGCAACAACGCAACAGATCCCATCTTATTCCAATTCTATTTCAGGATTTTCATGGTTTCCTTTTGCAACTAGTTTTATGTTGTAAAAAATGTATAATTGTAGACATTTAGTTGTTAGAGGAAAGATACGATTTGCTGAAAATTTGTATAAAGAGGGCCTAGGGTTGTGAATCAAGGTTAAGCAGAAAGGGAAAAATATTGTAATAGAAGCGTTTTTCAATTAATTGAATGCACAACGTTTTACTGTTCTATTTGTGAGCTGTGAGTTTTCCGCAGCCATGATCAGAGAGTTGGGCCCACTCTCCTGATTAGGTGTTGCATTATTTGCCTTTTGTTTATTTCATATTTTGATTTGTTATGGTAACTATTGTTCCAGTATAATTCTGCAATTGCTGTGAATGTCTTTTTAATTCTGCAATCCATCTTTAATTGTTGCTACAATAGTTTTCTTTCTTTCATTGATTAAGCCTGTGATTCAATAGCAGGTTATGTTATTTCTCTTACATATATTTTGCGTGTTAGTCTTGAAATAACTAACGCACCCGGATTGATAATTAATGTGGAAAAAGGGTTTGAAAATTTGTTCACATCTGGACACCAACAGGGGCATCCGTTCATTTGAATACTGAATAATCTCGAGCGTTGGAGCATCCATCCAGTGGGAGTTGGAGAACAATTCTTTTCTAGACTCTAGGAAGTTGGAGCTTTATTTTCAACTGGAGTTGAATATTAAAGAATTATTAGAAAATAATTCATGTGTTTTTTTGTCCCGAAGGGGGTTTCCACCTTAAAAACTGTGTGCATTTGTGTTCCTTTTGTCTACTGCTATCATTGTACAAATAATGATAATAATTGAATATTAACTAATGCAATGAAAGATTAATAATAATATTAATTGAAAGGAATGCTGATTCACGCCCCCCTCTCAGTATTTCCAACAATTGGTATTAGAGCTTGGTTCCTTCAATAGCAGTTTAACAACTGGAAGGAGGTCATGGAAAATACCAAGAATGGTGTACCTCTGTTCAATGAAAATAATTATGCACTATAGAAAGGAATAATGGACGTCTATCTCTTGGTGCAAGGTTATGAAGTATGAGACACTGTTCAAAATGGCTTTACACCAATCACGGATGAACAAGGTAAGAAGAATTTGGTAAATGATGCAAAAGAAAATAATATTATTATCAGTGTGTTATGTGGAATTATGAATTACGGATAAAAAAAATTCCCTAAATGTGGTGCTATGCATTTATAACAACATATCAAAGACTTTGCAGACACTTTTCCTAAGAGTAAATAGACACACAGAAATATGGATAAATTTACTTGGAGTCCAAGCGCTTCCTATTCTCCTTCTGTCGCTCTTGTTGTAGCTTCCAATCCAAATTTGATCGCCATACTAGTTCCTACAAGTATAAACACTAAAAAACAAAGAGATTGCAATATACAAATGCCTATTCGTCTTAATAAGTTAAATCATTGAAACATGAAACATATACATCAGCTAAGAATCAATGATATGAAATATAGAAACATAAACAGATACATATGCGGGAAAGTGAGAAACAATATTTATTAATGGATAGAAGGGGGAGGTTATAAACAATGATTGATTTGATGTCACAAACTCCAGCATCATCCCAGCCTCATCACAATGAACATCTCTCGAGAAGCATATCACTCAAATCAAACACTCAATTGAGAAACCAACATCATTTCTTTACCCAATTTCTTCCTTCTGAAGCACTAGGATATGTGCTCAATTTATAGAACAGCTGAAGCTATTTTCTCAATCAATGAATTTCTAATAATATGCAAGACATGTTCCCAAGATTAGAGATGTTAGATGGACACATGGATTTGAATTTTGACACATATGGACTCTTCTAAAAGGCATTGGCCATGTGGAGATTCCAGAACAATGAGAATTTCACTCCCAATTGACCAACGCACTCTTGAATGTCGAGAAGTGCTTTGTAGAGCTCCCTTGAATGGAGGTAACTACATATGCAAATGAGTTAGTCCCTTGAGAGGTTGCGTTGGTGAGCTCATAGGTGATATAACATGTACTTCAAATCTTGGAATCCTTGCGATGGAAGTCATGGATGATTTGTTCTTGTTCTTTGTCTTAGGGCATGTAGCAACTGAAATGATAGGGGATGATAGACCCTATTTCATTGGTTCTGGGGATGATATCCAATTTAACCAGGTCATTGGGAATGGTGCCCAAATTGACCTATAACAGTTTCCCCCTAAATCATGAAGTCAGAATAATAACAATATTTTTGAATGAGATGATTTACACTGTGATGGGTTGGAACTGAAGCGGAGTGGAGACCTGCATTAATCTTACAATAAATTACATCATGATATATCCTCTTGATCACGAATTTTTGAGGTAAGGAATTCCCATGCTCAGCACATAAACTATCTAATAACATGTACATAGTTCAGAAATCTGTCTACATTGGAATGTTGCCCAATACAGACATGCCTACAGTTATAGGCCCATGTTCGGATGGCGATCTGTATGTAATTTCACCATACAGATGATGTGTACAAAAATCCTAAAATTTTAGCCCGAATGGCTGAAACTAGATCTGGGGTCTACTTATCTCGTTCACTCGATTGTTCGGGTACAAGTCTAGCCATGCGAACATATGATTTGTAGTCGAACATGGTAAGACATCATTTGATTACCAGCCAATGATGTAAGCTGTTAACAAATGTGAGAGAACCACCATTGATGTCAATGGCTCTCAAGGTACTGCAGTACACTTCGTAAGGCATGAATAGATGATTTTATGTTGAACGAAAAACAAAATATTTCAATCAAAAGTACGGAAGCGAGGATCTTGTTGATGCTGTAAAAAGCCTCATGGTACTGGAAGATGATGTTTCTAAGTGAACTTCCTGGATGATGATTTGACATCAACAGGAAGCCACTTTATTTTGAAATAGGAGTTACTTATTTTGGAGACAAAATATGACTTGATATAGCAATGTTCAGGGATGACTATCATGAGAATGAAGGTTTATGAGTATTGCAGAAGGATGAGTATTCACGGGATGAATTCTCTTGAACATATTGGCGAATTTGAGATGAGTTGGCAACATTGACCAAAAACCAAAGTGAAGGTATGATGAACCATATGTATGAATGAACCTTCAAGAATATTACCCAACCCAAACATTCACGATGATGGAGTGAAGTGTTATGTTCAAGAGTGACCTGCCACCGTAAAAAGTTTTGTTCAATTTCCCAAATTTTCCCCGATCATTTGTTGACCAATACCTCTTTATTTTTTAACAAGTTTGAGGAGTATAACATATGCTTGATCTATAATTCAACCCTTCGGGTGAATAATGTATCGCTATTTAATAATTTAACGAATCTAGCGATGAATGAAATTCGATTGTTGCCATGATTGACAAGCCCGTCACTATTTTATGTTTTAACGAGCCTAATGATAGTGACAACCCTGTCCTTTTTCATATTTAGAGAGTTTGAAAAAGAGGACGAAAGAAAACTACATAGGTACTTTTTTGTAAAGTTGTCGCTCAGAACCGAAAAAGTGTAAAATAATATCTGAGAGAACCTCCTAGCCATGTTCGACTAAGGCATTCCTTTTTCGTAAATAATCTATCTCAGTCCAGAAAAGGATTAAAATTATACTAAGTAGATATCAATTCATTTACTTTTACGAGCTCAAAAATACAGGTGCTCGGCAATATTTTCACATTATCGGAGTCTAAAAAGAGCTAAAAGAAGACTCCAGGGGTTCCTTTTTTGTTGTTATCGAAGCTTGAAAAAGAGATAAAAGTGCACTTCAAGTCATTTTTCATTTTTATCAAAGCTTGAAAAATAAGGATAAAATTATGCTTTGTGGTCAAATCATTCTTGAAATAAATCTGCATGAATAATCTACTCACCAATTGAAAATCATGTTTAGGACAATGTCAAATGGATTAAAAATACTTGTTTCATGATAAAAATAGGATAAAAACATAGTCACAACAATAAATACGATTTGCAAATAATGAAATGACTAATTAAAAGAGTTTTACTATTTACTTTTACCATTTTAAAGTTACCATTTTCAGTTTGGAGCTATAAACCTATTTTTTCCCCCGAAATTTACCGGTAGATTGTGATTTATTTTATGGACGATTTTCATCCCCGTTGGATCCTGGTTGGTGCCATAAACCCTCTCTTTCTTTCAGTGGTCAATTTATTTCATTTCACTAAATTTTTTTAGGGATTTGGGCCCCTTAGGGTAAATTATTTTTAAAAAGAGGGAAACGCACCCTTGAGCATCGAAAAATGCGTTGTGGAGCACCTAAATTGAAGCTTAGGTGCATATGCAATGCACTGTCCCTTGCTCAATACTATGTTGGGTGCAATTCACATTCTTGATTATTGCATTTACCCAAAATTTTCCTAATTTTTTGCATGAAAAGGAGTCTAATGAGTCTTATGGTTATGTTTCAGGATTTCATCGGACTAGAATGACGATTAATTGGAGAGAAAGAGAGAATGAAGAGAAAAATATGATTGCCCTAAATGATCCAGGTATAGTAAGATCCCTAAGAGATTGTGGGTTATTAAAGTACTTCCACTTGTCAGGGATGAGGCAGAAAATAGAACTCTTGGAGTTCTTAGTTCGAGCATGGGATCTAGCTATTGAGGCATTTCACATTAGGAACAAAGTGATTCCTATTACAGTGGAGGATGTATATTTTCTGACAGGCTTGTCGAGGAGAGGCCTGCCTATATCCCTCTCAGGGTCTGCTCTCAGATGAGAGACAGTGAGAGACTATGTTTTGCAATATTTATATCTAGGGGAAGATCCAATCAAGGATGGGAAAATAAACATCCGTGACATTCACGATTTGACTTTGAGAACCATTCTTTTCACGATTGCAAAGCTTGATGACACCGTTATACTACATGTAGCGAATAGATCATATATGAAGTATGCATTAGAGTGCATGGAGCCAATAGTATTCAACTGGTATGAAGTTGTACTTTCTCAAATAAAAGAACAATTGAACAAGGCAAAGGGAGGAAGGAAGAAAAATTTCAGTTATGGTTCGATCCTCATTTCATTTTCCTTAGAGTGGATTCCACTAATGTAGCCTCAGCATGTGACACTGGGTTTGTCTAACCCTAGAGATATGAGGATGCAGAGATGGGTAGAACTAATGGCTAGGCATGCATGCCAATTGTCCATTTTGTTCTCGACTACATTCTTTTCCTGGTTCAGGTGACAGGGTATCGCCATCGATGAGTGTGCATATGTAGGCATCGATTTCCGAGGAGATGCAGACTTAGATTTACTAGAAGGCGCTTAGTGGGGTGGAATAGGTAAGAATTTTTTTACCATGTTTTTTGATTTTTCTAAGGTTTATATAATGTTTTTGTATTTTTATGTTTTCCCAAGACTAAACTAAATTTTTAATGTAATGTAGATGTTGGTCGAGTTCAACCAGTAGAGGAACCAGAGCATGGAGCAGATGAGCTAGCAGAGAGGGTTGTCGGGAGAGAATTCTTTTAGGATTTAGACATGGCTAAGACTCTGTCTGAGCTTCGAAAACAAATAGAGGGGTTGACCTTTGTGATTCTAGATTTCTGGATCGAAGAGATACCCATCTGACTGCAACACCACACTATAGGTGTTCCTAACCGCTGGATGCGGTTACTGCGTAGGATAGTTAGATCTATAGCATGTTACCATGAGCATCACTAGTTTAATTTTGACATGTTGCATACATTTTTGAGGTCAGATGAGCAATGTGTCTTGGGCACAAATTTTTGTAAAAACCTATAACTATCTATATATTTGATTTCAGTGTTTTCCTATGTTTATTGCGTAATCCTATTCAATTATGTGAATGTATCTTTACATGTGTTGCAAATGTCTATCTATAACATGATTAGCTAAAGAATCATTCAATGTGTTCAAGTTTCTGGAAATGTGTTGATATTGAATAAAATCAAAATGTATTTCCAAAATTCGAACTCTTAGGAAAAAACGATGTAGTGTTGGATTTCTAACAATATAAACACTAGTAAGTTGTAATACCAAAATTTGTGAGTCTAACCTTATGATGATGTGGTTAATACCAAATTAAATGGAATCAGAGATAAGTTCGATCAATGTGCTATACGCATCGATATTGTTTGTCGATCTACTGACACAAATCCCTTGAAAAATCACTAACTCACCGTTCGAAGCGAAATTGGCCCACGTTGCAGAGGATATATTCTACATACTACGACTAGCACCATCATCATAGCCAACAAATGGTTCCAAAGATTGAAATATCTGATGAAATTTAAAGAGGATTAGTAACGTCAAGAAAACTCTAAAAAAAAAACTAAGACAGTGAATGAAAATCAATAGCATATATATACAATATAATACAAAAATTACTACACTCATGATTAAGCACAGTAACGTTTCAGATACAACCCATTTTGGGGCTACGCCAACCGAATTCCATCGTAATACACCAACTCGTAGGCACCCTTAGCAAGACCTCTTTTGAAAATATAGGGGTCGTGCCATAATGGCTCAAATTTCCCTGTACCTATTACATCAGCTTCTTGATCATAAATAAGGACCAAGTCGCCCTCTGAGAAAATGCGAAGCTGGACATTTTTGTCGTATTGTTCCTTTATACATCTCTTATTCGCTTCGTTGGCCAATTTGGCTTCACGACGTGTTTCATCAAGATGGGTGAGGTTAAAAAGACACGCTTCTTCGTCTGAGGTGTTAGGTAACAAGTCGATTGCGAGTTTCAACGATGATATTTCAAATTGAATTGGAAAGTTAGCTTCCAAACCATACACCAATTGAAAGGGAGTAATTCCGGTTGCGTTTCTCACCAAGGTTCGGTACGCCCACAAGGTTGAGTACAAGATCAAATTCCAGTTTCTTTTAGGAACTCTTATCATTCGTTGAAGCCTACGTTTAATAATCTTGTTGATAGCTTCAACTTGTCCATTTTATTGTGGATAATAAGGAGTAGAATTATCATGTGACAATCCTAACTTGGCATTCAATTCGGTCATCATATGGCTGTGAAAATGCTTCCCATGATCTGTAAATATAGCCCGTGGGACCCAAAACCGTGCAATGACATGATTAAAGAAAAAAAAATGCAGCTTTTTGTCCTATTTTGTTGAATACAGGCATCACTTCGGCCCATTTGGTAAAGTATTCTACTACGAAAATAATATAACCATGCCCCACAGATGAACAAGGGTTACATGTCATGAAGCCAATGCCCCATTTCAAAAATGGTCCCACAGAGACAACAGGATGCATTGGCTTTGGCGGTCTGCGGATTTTACGATCAAATATCTGGCATGCATGACAACTTCTGACCGCGAGGATGAAGTCGTGAAATATGGTAGGCCAAAAGTAACCAGCACGGAGTATCTTCTGCACGATAGTGTATCCTGACAAGGTCCACCACAAGCCTCAACATGGAAATAATTTAAAATTTTTTTGGCCTCCTCAAGAGTGAGGCATATTCTTAAAATTGTATCGACACCACGACGATAAAGTGTATCACCAACGATTAGATAATATTTGGCTTGGTATCGAATACGTCGCTATTCAGAGCGAGAGGTATCAGGCCATAAATTCTGGGTCTGGAGATAAATGATAAAATCCCCATACCAAGGATCAGATGATCCAATCAGAAATAGAGACTCATCAGGAATAGATGGTTCCGACATAGTATCAGTACTATCAAAGGTAAGGTCACAAATAAGCTCATCCAAAACTAAAGACTTCTTTGACTTGGATTTGATTAATTCCAAATCAAATTGCTGCAAAATGAAAATCCATTTTGAATAATTTCTGCCCAACAATTGATATGATAAGATATAAGTCATGGGGTTGCAATTTGAAATGACAATGGTCTTCTGGAACAGGAGATAGTGGCAAAAAATTTGGACAGCTTGAACAACTGCCAAGGCAAGCGTTTCTATGTACGAATACTTTACTTCTTTATCATTGAGATTATGACTCAAATAATAGATCAGATGTTCTATCCCAGTTTTTACTTGGACCAATACCATAGAAATGGTCGTATCAGCCACAATGATATATAATAAATAATAACTCTGATAATTATGGGAATACATTAATGACGCCCGGACAAGAGTATCCTTGACAACATCAAAATAAGCTTGCGCAACTTGTTCCTAATGGAAAGGAACCCCTTTTTCAAGAGCCGAGTAAATCCTTTAGCCATTTCAGCGTAGTTGGGTATGAACCTCCTTAGGAAGTTAGCCTTTCCTTGAAGTTTCTCTATCTGAAGTAAATTTGATGGCGCAGGAAAATCAAGAATGGCCTGGACCTTCAATGGTTTGATTCAAATTTATTCTTTTGGGACGAAAAATCCAAGAAAATGACCAGAACCAACACAAAAAACAAATTTATGTAGATTGAGGCATATTTTATAGTGTCAAAATCGTAAAAATATGGCTCTCAAATTTATCGGATGATCAGTCTAATTTCGTGAACATGCGGGTAAATCATCTAGATAGGGTTGAACAATGTGCTTGATGTCATTGAAAGCATAATCCATTTCTCTTTGAAAAATGGCCCCGAAGTTCTTTAAACCAAACGGTAGTTTCCAATAAGTGAATGTGCCCCAGGGACAGATTAATGTTGTCTTATATTGATCCTCTTGGTGGATATTGATTTGATTGTAGCCAGAAAATCCACCCATGAATGAAAAGATTTCGCATCCAGCACAATCGTTAATAATTTGGTCGATAAAGGGAGTAGGATAGTTGTATTTTGGACAAGCAATATTGACGTCCCGATAATCATCGCACACTCTGATGGTTCCTTTTTTTCATAACACAAACGATGTTGGAAATCCTCTCAGTTAGCGGAACAGGGTAAATGAAACCAGCACACAAAAGTTTCTCAAATTCTTCTTTAATGGCAGCGGGCTTCTTCGGATGAACAGGACAAAGGTGTTGACATACCGGCTTGACATCAAGGTACTTATTAATAGTATGTTAAACGATACTAGTATCTATGCCTGGCACTTCCTCGTAAGACCAAGAAAATACATCACAGAATTCATGAAAGAGAGAGTGATATGTTTCGGAGAAAAAGACACGCCAACATGAATGTTTTCTACAACGCCAGGTTTGGTCAAAATATTGATAGAAATGGTTTCTTCAATATTGGATATATTTCGCTCAGAATCGATTGCATTAATAGGAAAATAATTCGAAAATAAATTGTTGATTGATGGGTGATATAGTTCGCTAAGATTATTTTCTTCATAATCAGGAAGATGGAAACAATGATGATAATTTTCCCATGGTTCTCCTTCTGACATCATGGTTTCCAAAATATTCTCATCTGTCAAGAAAGGAAAGGAAAAAGGACCAGATGGAGTACCAAAATCTAAGGAATGATCAACCCAGACAACCGACGACGATGATTTCTGATTTGCCGCCCAAGCCAGATAGATTGATTTCTATGCCAACTTAATAGGGTTGGGCGGAAAAAAATCATCCAACATAACAAATTCAGAATCACTCATACTCTTCCTTAAGCCAGATGGAGTGGAAGAGATCATGTAGCAGGTCTCCATACTTGTAATTTCTGCTGACGTCACAGGCAGTGGTAATGCAAAGGTTCCCATAAGAGTGGAATCTTTAAGAGTCCTACACCAATGTTCTGAAGTGCAAGTTGGGGTGCATGAATGAATGGAACACTTCTAGTTACCTGGAAACTGAAGGAAAATAAGGATAGTTGATTGATGACTGTGATAACACCTTTATGTGGAAAGGTGATCATTCTAAAATATGTAGAAAAAATTGTAGTCATAGCATATACCCATGGCCTTCCAAGTAGAATATTGTAGTCAAGGTGTTAGGTACCTATATTAATAGTATAGTCCCTTATTGTTGTTAGTGTAACCCCCTTATTGTTATTATTGTACCCCTATAACCCCAATATTGTTATTATTGTGCCCTTAAATTATTATTGTTAGGTCGGCTAGGATTACATTGTGGCCCCATGGACTCCTATATATAGAAAGGAGGTTTGTAATTTGTATCATCCAAGAATTTTTCATTCATGTAATGTATTGGAGGTTTCCCCCTTGAAGTGGCTTATTTCTAAGGTGTTGATATCTCTTTTCTTCTATTTTTGGAGTTGGTTTCACAACATTTGGTATTAGAGCTTTGGATTCTAGGGTTTCGCTGCTCCAAACAGGTCATCATGGAATTTTTGCTATAATTTTTTTTCTACGAAGGTTCAAAAGATGAAATTTTTAGCATGCGAAGCCGAAATCCTGGGGAACATCATCGCCAAATTTCAGAGGTTGTTTCACAATAGTTTTGGAGATATGATCTGTGGAAGTTAGGGCTTTTTGCAGGCTCCTGAATTTCACTTAAAAAGGTCATCGCAGAATTTTCGCTATAACATTTTTTCTACGATGGTTCAGAAGCGAAATTATTTAGAGTGCGAAGCTGAAATCCCGAGGAACATTGTTGAAAAATTTTAGAGATTGGTTCGCAATCTTTTTGGAGATATGATCTGTGGAAGTTAGGTCGTTTTCAAGCTCCCGAATTTCATCTCAAAGAGGCGATCGTGGGAAAATATTCATAACTCTCTCTCTGAGCATCAGATTGGAATTTTGTAAAACGTGCCTGGAAGTACATGGACTGGAGTTTCCTGTCTCTAAATTTTAGAGCCAAAGGAGCAAATAGTGACACGTGGCAAGTGTTACAAGTTTGCTCTACTGAACTAGTCCATAATTAGGTCATTGTGGGAGATTGGACATAACTTTGTCTTGAAGAATCCAAATCAAGTCAGACCTATGGAATTTGAAAGAAGCTTCAGAGGAATACTACAGGGCTGAATTTTAGATATTGAGGATCTACAAGTATAGAGATAAGTCAATTTCAATATTGAGCTCCTCAAAAGCAAGTAAAAGGTGTCTATTTTTTTTCCAAATTGCATAATTCTTGTTTGAAGAATAAAGTTGAATTAATTCCAAGGGCATATTGTAGAATAGATATCAGTATTGGATTATAAAATGGCCCCTAAAAATAATTCAACACCCATTAAGCCTTTATAAGGCTATACTATGACTCATGAAGACGAAGAATGGCAACATGACATATCAAAATTACAAGAGAAAGTGCAAAAAAATTCTCTCTCACAAAGAGCAACAAAAAATGACATGGAAGTTTTGAAGAAAGGCGTGGAAACTAAGATGGATGGTTTGAACAAAGGCGTGGAATCTAATATTGATGGTTTTAAGAATGGCATGGAAGCTAAGATGGATGGCATGGAAGCTGGCATGGAATCTAAGATGGATGACATGGAAGCTAAGATGGAAAACATGAAGAATGATCTAAAAGCAGACATGGAAGGTTTGAAAAAGTTGATACAAGAAATGTTTCCTAATGGTGAAAGATAGTAGAGGAAAATCATGATGAGAACAAAATAAATGTTAATCATGATTTCATAAACTTTAATGTTGGAGGGAAGAACCACCATATTCCAAAAATGGATATGAGGAAGTTTGATGGAAAGGATCCTGTAACATGGATACTACAGATGGAGAAATATTTTGATCTCAATAATATGAAAAACACACAAAAGGTATGCATTTCAACTTTACATTTAGAACAAAATACATTTGTATGGTATCGATGGCTTTTCTCCCGTATAAAAATTGTCACTTGGTCAATTTTTACGGAGGAAATGACAGCACATTATGAGGATACAAAGAGCAACACTTTCTTTAGCCAATTGATAAATCTCAAACAAAAGTGTTCAGTGGGGGAGAACATTGAGGACTTCCAAAAATTGAATATAAGGGTAACTGATATTCCAGAGGAACACATGATTGATCTCTTCATAAGTACTTTAAAGGATAACATCCAATATGAAGTTCACGTTTTGGAACCTGATTCATTGGAGAAGGCATTCAGGTTGGAAATAAAAATTGAATGTAAAATTATGGCGACAAGGAAGCCTACCACTCACTTCTATAAAGATGGAAGTGTTTCTACTCCTAAATTTACACAACCTACAAGGTTGACACCACAACAATTGGAAGAAAAAAGAGCAAAAGGGCTTTGATGCAGTTGTGATATCAAATACACTAAAGGTCATAAGTGTGTTGAGAAGAAAATATTTTACATAGATTGTGAAGAGGAAGAAGAAAACGAACAAGAATCTTCAAAAGAAGAAGATATACACCAGGAAATAGTCCTAGAAGAGAAAGAAATGAGTCCGACCATATCTTGTAATGCATTGGCAAGAATTACCACTCCTCAAACTCTCAAGATAGAAGGACATATCAAGAAGAAAAAGGTAATAGTGTTGATTGATTAAGGTAGTACCCATAATTTTATTCATTATAAGGTAGCCAAGGAATTGAATTGTTTCCTATACCCAGCACCAGAATGTCAAGTGATGGTTGCAAATGGAGGAAGTATAAATTTCTATGGAAAATGTCATAATATCAAGCTAACCATGGGGGAATATGTATTGAATAGTCCAATGCTTTCCATTCGTATGGGAGGTTTCTGATGTTGTACTAGGAGTACAATGGTTATAATATTTTGGGACGATAGCTTTTAATTTTCAAGAAATTTTCTTGAATTTTTTTTCATAAAGAAAGGAAGTCGAATTACGGGGTATTACAGGGAAGCCATGAAAGATAATAAGCTCTAATGTCATGAAAAATCTTCTAAAGAAAGAACAATGAGGCGTAATTGCACAATTATGATCACTGGAAGTTCCAACATCAAAATCATCTATTTCTACAGATCTTGAAAAAGTCTTAGACAATCATTCCAAGGTGTTTGAAACTCCCAAATGACTCCCACCTATTCGTGATCATGATCATGCTATTCATTTGATTCCAGGAAGTGTTCCTCCAAACATCAGGCCTTATAGATATCCTAATGTCCAAAAGAGCGAAATTGAACGTATGATTACATAAATGTTAGAGGCAAGTATAATTCAACCTAGTCAAAGTTCTTTCTTTGCTCCTATAGTATTGGTACACAAGAAGGATGGATCATGGCACATGTGTCCGGATTATAGGGAACTCAATAAGCTCACCATTAAAGATAAATTTCCCATTCCTGTGATTGATGAATTATTGGATGAACTACATGAAGCAATTTATTCTACCAAGTTGGATCTTCGTTCAGGATATCATCAAATTAGAATGAAGACTGAAGATAATCCGAAAACAACATTTCCAACTCATGAGGGTCATTATAAATTTTTGGTCATGCCTTTTGGCCTTACCAATGCACCTTCTACATTTCAAGGGTTGATGAATTCCATTTTCAAACCCTTCCTTAGAAAATTTGTGCTAGTATTTTTTGATGATATACTAATCTACAACAGGTCTTGGAAGGATCATGTTGAACATGTTGACAGGGTGCTCAAACTATTGCAGGAGATACAATTATATGCAAAAAAATCCAAATGTTTCTTTGGAGTACAAGAGGTGGAATATCTGGGTCATATTGTATCTCACGAGGGTGTTAAAGTAGACCCTAACAAAATTAAAGCCATTAAGGAATGGAAAGTCCCCACAACCATAAAGCAGTTGCGAGGATTTCTCGGGTTAACAGGGTATTATCGCAAGATTGTTAAGAATTATGGGAGAATAGCAGCACCTCTAACAACATTATTGAATAAAGATGCATTTTCATGGACTCCTGAAGCAACTAAGGCCTTTGAACATCTTAAAGAGGCAATGTGCCTAGCACCGGTCTTAGCTACGCTAGACTTCACAAAGACCTTTATTGTGGAATCATGTAATGCCTTAGGAAATGGAATTGGTGTTGTTTTAATGCAAGAAGGAAGACCCATTGCTTTTGAAAGTCCAATAAAAGGAAAGTATTTACAAAAACCTATTTATGAGAAGGAAATGTTAGCAATACTGCATGCACTAAATATATGGAAAACTTACCTAATGGGAAGACACTTCAAGGTAAAAACTGATCATGATAGTCTTAAACACTTTTTGGAACAAAGACTATCTTCAGAAGAGCAGAAAAAATGGGTCACAAAGATGTTGGGTTATGACTTTGAAATAATCTACAAAAAAGGAAAGCTTAATGTTGTTGCAGATGCACTTTCAAGAAAGAATGAAGAGGTGGAAGCATTGCTTTGTGCCATTTATATTATCCAACCAGATTGGATAACCGAAGCAAGAGATGAATGGAAGAAGGACAAAGATGTATGGACACTCATTCAAAAGTTGCAGCAAGATCCTAGTACATCTGATACATTTAGTTGGAAAAATGATTCCTTATGGTACAAAGATCGATTATATCTTTGTAAGAATTCCCAACTAAAACAAAAGATTCTTCTGGAATTGCACACTTCTCCTTTAGGAGGACACTCAGGATTTTTAAAAACTTACCACAGGGTGAAAAAAGAATTTTTTTGGGATGGCCTTAAATCTGATATTCGAAAGTTTGTGGCGGAATGTTTGGTTTGCCAGCAGAATAAAGTGGAAACAATTAAGACCCCAGGACTTCTACAACCTTTATCTATTCCAAGTCAACGTTGGGAGGAGATTTCAATGGATTTTATCACAGGTTTACCTAAGTCCGAAGGAAAGAGTGTCATCATGGTGGTAGTTGATAGACTTACCAAGTTTGCACACTTTTGTGCATTATCTCATCCATTTAAAGCAAGTACAGTTGCTACTACATTTATGGACAGAATTCAAAAGCTACATGGAAGCCCAAGGGTTATTGTGAGCGACAGAGATCCCATTTTTACTGGAAATTTTTGGACGAAGTTTTTTTCTTGTTTGGGTACTCAATTAGCTCATAGCTCATCTTATCATCCTCAATCTGATGGTCAAACTGAGATAGTAAATAAATGTTTGGAAGGATATCTTCGTTGTTTTTTATCTGATAAACAAACACAATGGGTCAAGTGGTTACCTCTCGTTGAATGGTGGTATAACACTTCCTTCCATACTGCAAGAAAAATGACCCCATTTATGGCACTTTATGGATATCATCCACCATCCATCACATCATCTTTAAGGGAAAATTTGAAGGTTCAAGCAGTGGAAGATCACATCGAGCATCAGCAAGAAGTTCTCCAACTCTTAAAGGATAACCTGAATTTGGTACAAAATCGAATGAAACAACAGGCAGATCAACATCGTAGCGAGAGAACTTTTGATGTAGGAGATTGGGTATTTTTACGGCTACAACCATACAAACAAATGTCCCTCAAGCAAGCAAAGAAGGATAATAAATTATCGCCAAAGTACTATGGTCCTTACAAGGTGTTGCAAAATATTGGTATTATGGCATACAAATTGGAGCTTCCTGCTTCTTCGCGAGTACATCCAGTTTTCCATGTTTCATGCTTAAAGAAGGTTATAGGTGAAAATCTTCCAGTTCAAACAGTATTGCCAGAACTTGATGGGGAAAGGAAAATCATATTGGAACCTGAAGCAGTCATGGAAAAAAGAACTCGACAACTACGGAATCGATCAATTTCAGAGTATCTCATCAAGTGGAAGAACTTACCCACTGAAGATTCTACATGGGAGGATGAGAATTTTACATGTATGACTCAGCAACTCAAGTTGAGGACAAATACTTGAAGAGATAAATGTTAGGTCCCTATATTACTAGTATAGTCCCTTATTGTTGTTAGTGTAACCCCCTTTATTGTTATTGTACCTCAACCCCCATATTGTTATTATTGTGCCCTTAAATTATTATTGTTAGGTCGGCTATGATTACATTGTGGCCCCACTAGGATTACATTGTGGCCCCATGGACTCCTATATATAGAAAGGAGGTTTTGTAATTTGTATCACCTAAGAATTGTTCATTCATGTAATTTATTGGAGGTTTCCCCCTCGAAGTGGCTTATTTCTAAGGCATTGATATCTCTTCTCTTCTATTTTTGGAGTTGGTTTCACAACACAAGGGGTCCGTCAATGACCTCAACATCAACATTCATTGTTTTCCCCCCTAGTTCGACATGCAGGTTATTGAAAATACCACAAGGCTTATATGTATGCCCGTCAAAGGATTTCAACGTTGTTGATGATTGAGATAAGCGTGGCGAGCCAAGTGACTTCCAACAATTTACAGACATAATGCATGTAGATGCTCCCTCATCAATAATAGTACGATGAAAAAGGTGATTGAGAACATTTGCTTGGATGGAGAATGCCAATTCTGCTGGTAATTGCGACACATAGCCTGTATGATTAAAGACTACAAGATTAGAATCAGTCGGATCAATTCCACCAATTTCCGACAACAAAGCCTATTTCTAGGAGGGAAAATTTTGTAATACCTCAAGAGCTGACATAGCTGAAGGAGATTGAGCCAAATCTTCAACTATATTATAATTTTGAGTAGCTCTTGCTTGAGGATTATATTTCTATTTATGAATGACTCCCTTCGGTGGCTTGATTGTCAATTCAAGAATAGCAGGTGGTGGTACTGATTTCGTAGACAGATTCGTGGTTGAGGTAGTAGGTTGATCAGTGGCCTAAATACGGTAATATTTATTACGCGTTGACACCAAAATATATTTTGATGGCTTTGTGACAGATGGCATAAGCACTTGGGAACTAGAAGCTGGATCCGAAGCAACAAAATTTGTGTCTGGATTCGGAAAAGGATCTGTCAACATAGCTGACACATGTGAAGTCTTAACCATTTTTTAGACTTCAGCGCGGTGAGGACAATCTCGAACAAAGTGTTCCTCATTATAGATTATGCATGGATAACGAGGTTTCTGATTTCCATAAGTTTGATCAGATGATCTTTCCTGCGGGTTAGAAGTTTTCTTTTTCTTTGATTTCCCTTTTTTCTTACTTTCGGGTTGCTTGTCACTTTTGCCTTTGTCAAATGACACGACATTAATTTCGGAAGAAGGCGCAGGATCAAATGTAGTAGTATGATGTGTGCTTACAGTACCAATCATACATATTACCATCTCCGGCATGAGAGTCATTTTTTTTTCTAAGTTGGTCTAATCTATTAATTATGAAACATAATGTACATGGAGAGACTTCCCTCCAAAATCGCTGAACTAGCCAATTCCAGAGGGGGTCTTAGTCAAAAAATAAAAAAATTGTCCGCCCCTCTCAGGGAAATTGGCCCAAGATGTGTTCCCACTGTGGGGAAACCAACAATGTTCAAAGAATTTCTATAATTTGACAGAAACAACCCAATAGGTAGCTTGCTTAAAAAACTCAACAAAACATGAAAATTGACAAAATCTGTAAAAGGAAACACGTCCTTTCTTTGCTGGAGCATCATGTTAGGTGTCTTTTGGTGTTGGAGGTGACTCCTCCACTATGAGACATCTATATTCCTCAGACGCATCATCATCTTTCATGGACGACTGTACTGTTGGAAACGATGCAATGCGAGCTTGACCACTACTCGGTTCCCCCTCCGAATGTTTAGAATTCCCTCTGCAACTTCTTGTAGTGCTTGATGAAGGTGAACCAGCTTTGACAGGAAGGTCTTCAGACTTCCACGAGTCCTGAGGTGGCGCCAATGGAATTTTGGACTTCCACATACGTTTCCTGGAGCCCGAGCTCATGGCGCTGGGCTGAGCATCCTGAAACGTTATGGAGATGGTGGCGATGACCTTGGGTCTGTCCAGGAAGCTGTCAAAATGAAAAGTTGCAATGTTTTCAGCAGGTGGCGATGAGCGGGTCTCGTCATGAAGGGTCTCGCCTACCCCTCTGCCTCTTCCTCTTCTGCATCTCATACGATGCCTTATCGGCATTGTCGGGCTAGAGAGCAAACTGAACGACGACTGGGGCAAGCGGAGATGGGAGGGTAAATGGGGCGATGGAGATGCAGGAATACAGTGGGTGGGCAGAGAGCTTTCAGCACCAAGGGGTTGTGGAGCGAACAGGAGGCAGAGATCAAGAAGTGACTTAGAGCGGGAAGAGGCGTAAGTGAGAGACAGGGAATGTCTATAGGCCATAAATGATGAGGAGGAGAGACACAACGCCATTGAAGGAGGAGCTAGACAAAAATTAAGGCCAAGTGCGGGCGGTTGGAGTAACTATCACACACAACTGTGGGCTTTTCATGTGCTGGTACCAGCCCTCTGCATGGCCATGTGGCCTGGCCAAGTGTCACGCATTGGGAAAGCCACCTTTCAGCCTTGTTTAATCACCCGCATCTGAGTATGGAGTTTCATGTTGCATCAATAGAGTGAAACCTTGGATGAGTGTGGCATCATTGGTGCGGGATAGAGGGCCAGAGAAAAGGATGAGGTTCTGAACAACTCCTTTATTGGAAAGAAGGTCTGCAACCTTGTTTGTAGATCGGAGTACATGCTTGAAGGAGATGGCTCTGTGTTACTTGAGCCATTTCTCAAACTATTCTAATCTTGTCAGAAGACGCCAGCTGGTGGAAACTTTGGAAGCAGGGGCTCCCAAGAGAAGTTGAGTTGCTGCATTGATGAGAATTTGGGAGTCTCCCTCCACTTCCAGGTGGGAGAGATCATTTTCCTGAGCCAGTAAGAGTATCTGCCATAGACCATCTAGTTCAGCTGAATTTTTTGAATCCCAACCAATTGAGTCGAATAATATGCTGAGGGGACGTCTTGTTGAGTCTCTGAATATACCTCCAAATCTTGCTGCTCCCAGATTTCCTTTGGAGGCTCCATCAAAATTCATCTTGATGATTCCATCGTTGGGAGGGGACCAAGTGTTAGGGGAATTAGGGTGAATGAAAGGGGAATGGCGGTGTTGTGGGATATTGGGAATGGAGAGATGCCAATTCGCCCAAATGATGCTTTCAGGGGGTTGAGAAGGGATGTTGGAGTCCTGCCAATGATGAAGAGATAGAGTTTCTTGAAGATTGATGTAGAGGTTGGTCCAAATGATATGCTGAGGAGTACTTTCATCTTTAAAAATTATTTTTTTCCTTTCTTTTCAAATAGTCCAGAGAATGAAATCGGGAAGGAGAAACCAAAGCGTGTTGAGAAACTTGCTGTTGAAAGGCTCAATGGGCCAATTCCTGATTGTGTTTACAATGACGCCCTTAATTCTGCCGAGTCTCCTGCAAAAAATATCTATTTTCTCCCAAAGGTAATTGGCTATGCTGCAAGTATCTAGAATATGAGATGTGGTTTCAGCATGCTCAAAGCAATTGGGACATTTGGATGGGCTAATGAATCTCCGTTTGAGGAGATTTTCCCAAGTGAGTATTATTTTCTTGCTGAGGAGCTAGAGGAAGGTTGAGATTTTGGGCCAAATGCCTGGTTTCCATATTTGGGTCCATATGTTGTCCTTAGGAGCTTGCACTAAGGGGAAGAGCAGATGATATGCCTCTTTGGTGGAGAAGGTTCCGCGGGGGGTATACCCCCATCGAAGCCTGTCTTCTTGTGTCACGTATCTGATTTTCCTATGGCTCAGATCTTTGTCAATTTCCTCAAATGATTCATCTTGCCATTTTTATTGCCATTGAGAGGCTGGTATCCATTGTCGATAGCCCAAAATGTGATGTGGTTGCCATAAGAGGTTAACTTGATTATTCTCGAGGACTTGCTGGGCAGCTTGCCACTTTGGCTTATGGAAGAGATATGCGAGTTTGGGGAATTGTTTCCAAGAATCATCCCAAAGTCTAGCTAACTTTCCAAATCTGACCTCCCAAAAACTGTGCTTTTGAATGAAGGCTCTGTGTTGTTTTGTCGGAGTTCCAGATGAGAGAGCCTGTCTTCTGAGGTAATTTTGATGAGGTCTGCAGTCGGTCTGTTGTTGGCATATTTGGTAGTCTAGAGACGAGCCCAAGGGGAGTGTGGCTTGAAGAGCCACTTCCACCATATGTTTGCACCCATAATTTCATTACTATGCTGAGGGTGCCGTAGGCCAAGCCCTCCATCTGTTTTTTGGGTACAGACATCTGTCCACTTTACTAGTGCCCATTTTCTGTTTAGCCCTAAGGATCCCCATAAGAAGTTGCGTTGAAGGTTCTTGATCTATTTAAGAACCCATTTTGGGGCTGCCAAGACCGAAAAAAGGTACAGAGGCATTGATTGGAGTACATATTTAATTAAGACCAGCCTACTAGCTATGTTGAGCGATCTGTAGGTCCAAGAAGAGAGGCGTGCCTCGAATTTATCTAGAAGCTCTTTCCATGAAAAGTGCTTGATTTCAGCCTCAATGAGAGGAGCACCAAGGTACTTAGAGGTTAGGGTGGCGATGGAAAACCCAAAGAGTTTGGAAATGTTGCTTTGGGTAATGGCTGGAGTATTGAAAAATAATATTTGGTATTTTCTAGCATTGATGGAGGTGCCTGAGGCTCCGGAGAAGGTATCTAACAAGGATTTGAGAGTACTAGCTTCTTGGACAGAAGGATGGCCAAATAGCATGTTATCATCTACAAAATGCTGATGAGTGATGGGTTGATTTTCATGGAGGGAGAAACCTTTAAGAGAGTGGGAGGAGGCAGAGTGTTGAATGAACTGACCAAACCCTTCTACGATGAGGACAAAAATGAAGGGGGTGAGTGGATCCCCTTGATGGATACCTCTAGTGGGGGAGAAGGGAAGGGAAGGAGTCCCATTGATAAAGATAGAGAAACGAGGAGTAGCGATGAGGTTCATGATCCATCTGGTCCAAGTGTGGCAGAAACCAAAAGCGAGAAGCATCTGAGTAATGTATTCCCAACATAATTTATCAAAGGCTTTTGAGAGATCTAGTTTTAAAAGCATACCTGCTTTCTTAAGGGTTTTCAGCGAATGGATGACTTCATGTGTGAGGATGATTCCATCCAAAAATTTTCGCCTTTCTACATAGCCTGTTTTCTCAGGAGATATGAGCATTGGGAGCAGTGGTTTGACCCTATTTGCAATGATTTTTGATATAAGTTTGCAGATGAAGTTGCACAGTGCAATGGGTCTGAATTTATCCTAAGTGACCGAGTACTCCTCTTTAGGGATGAGGGCCAGAAAAGTTGTATTGAGTGAAGGGAGAATCCAGTGTATATTTCTGGATTCATCAACCAAGTCCCAAACCTCCTGTTTGATCTTCTCGCAGAAGTGGTGGAAAAAAATTGTCGTGAAGCGATCTGGCCCTGGAGCCTTGCCATCTTTTAGTTGAGCCATTGCCTGTTCCACTTATTGAAGATTTACATGCTTGAGTAACATTCGGTTGTGATATTTTGTGAGAAGTTTGGGAATGTGTTGCGTTATCCTACTGATCGCTTGCTTCTTGCACCCTAGAGGCTCCTAAAGGATGTTTTGGAAGTAGTTGAGGAGTTTATTTTCAATATCCGCATGTTCCTCTAGCCGGTCCCCATTACTGTTGTTGAGAGTGATGATGCGATTGTCAATTCTCCGTTGAATGGCTGAACGGTGGAAGAATCTTGTGTTCTTCTCCCCCTCCTTGAGCCAGCAGATCCACGACTTCTGTCTCCATAGAATCTCCTCTTGCTACTGCCTTTCATCTAGCTAAGTGAGGAGTGTTTTTTCTTTGGAGGCCAAGACTTCCGTTTTGCATTCTTTAATTATACACAGTTGTAGCTTAGCCATTTGCTGTTCCAGCTCCTTCTGATGTTGAAATATGTTCCAAAAGCTAGAGTGATTCCATTTCTTGAGCGTGAATTTGAGATACTTGAGTTTCTGCTAGAATTGGAACATTTTGGAACCTGTCGGAGGTACGAAACTGTTCCAACATGTAGTGACTAGATCCTTGAAGTTTAGGTGAGAAAACCAAAAAGATTCAAAGCGGAATGGATGCTTGTTGATTGAACCAAGGCGTGACCATTGCAGGAGGATAGGCCAGTGATTGGAGCTAGAAAAAGGTAGTATGGAGGAGTGGAAGTCCCCTCCAAAGTGTATTGCGTTGTCTGAGATAAGAAAGCGATCCAGTCTTGAGGAAATTTTTTGGGTTCCAGATCTTTTGTTGTTTTAGGTTTGCATCCCATTAGAGAAAGGAAGATCTATCAACCAGTTATCTTGAATGAAATTTTTGAAACTGAGATTGTCCATCTCCAGCCGAGATCTACCTCCTTGTTTATCCTCTAATTTAGTGATAATATTGAAGTCACCTCCACAGATCCAAAGGGGATGGGTCCTTAAGGAGTTAAGGATGATCAATGTATTAAGCAGGGTGGTTTTCTGAAGAGGGTCTTGCGGGAAGTATACATTGGTAAGGTGCCCATGTATATTG
Source organism: Pinus albicaulis (assembly GCA_034641835.2). NCBI lineage: Eukaryota > Viridiplantae > Streptophyta > Pinopsida > Pinales > Pinaceae > Pinus > Pinus albicaulis. The sequence continues at coordinate 262,858,670 of CM076575.1, read as the reverse complement.
GAACCTATTAAGTGAAAGGAAGCCTGGATAAAATTATGAGAGGCATGGAAGTAAGATAGTGATATGATGTGGGGATCCCAGGGAATGGAAAGGCCACCTGAAGCTCTAGAGGCATCAATCGCAGTGGTGCTACAGCCACACCATATTTTGGTGAGAATGCAGTCAAGGGTAGTACTGGTACATTTGGTTTCCTGTAAAAATAATATCGTTGGCTTATCTTGCTGAATCATTTTTTAATCATTCGGTGTTTCGTCGAGCTCTTAAGCCCTCTTATGTTCCATGAGATGAGCTTCATTGAGAACTGTTGGAGATCGGCCTGTAGAACTTGGTCAACTTGGGATATCTCCCAGATTCAACAAGCATTTCTCCAATGATGATCATTCTTTGTAGATTTGTTCTGCGCCCTCTTTTCTTGGACTCTTTGATTATCTTCTTACCACCGCAAGGGATCCCTGCTTGAATGCCCAATGAGTTGTGTTTCTGTGCGAGGAAGAGTGCAACTTCCATACTATTGATTTTCCTGGAGGGAATATTATCATACGCTTTATTGTGGCAAGCTAGCTCCAGAGCCAGAATATCAAGATCTCCTAGATCGATGCTCTCAGATTCCTCTTCCATGTGTGTGGGCGCATTCATTTATTTATTTTTGATATTTTCATTCTGAGAGGCTGAGTGAGAGCTTCGTTCTATCTCCATCTGAGTAGTACTTCTAATGACAATAGCTTTTTCTTTATTGGTCGGAGAGATGGTTCCTTTGGGGATCGAGGAAAGGGGAGGGGTAGGAGTCTTCTAAGGGGTGACCAAGGGGTCAGGGACAACAGATTTGGGGGTATTGGTAGAGGGTTGCAAAGACTCTCCTTCTAGGGTCGTTTGGGTAGCAAGAATACTAAAGCTATTGCTGGTAAAGCAGTGGGAGAGGCTTTGGGAGTGGCAGTGGTTTTCTTGGTATGCTTTTGACGATTAGGGACTTTGGTAAAGCCCTCCGCGTCAGTGCTTTCATAGGTTGGGGTAGATTTAGGATGTAGATTTAAGGGGCAATCCTTGAATAGATGGCCATGTTCATGAAATTTTCTACACCGAAAAGGAACATGCTCATAATCAATAGTTTGGATCCATTCAAAATCTTCATGAAAGAGACTTCCCAAGTTTGTGAGGGCTTTGGCAAGGTGCATATACACGTAGATTTGTGCGTAGGAGGTGTATCTTCTGAGTTTTGTTTCTTCAGCTATCTTGATGAACTCCCCCAGTCTGTTGCCTATGTCTTTTAGGGTATCCTCATCCCAGTATTCCAGTGTTAGGGAATACATTTTGATGCAAACTGGAGCCCAGTTAAAGCCTTCCTTATCGGGGTTGAATCTTTCAATCCAGTCTCTCAAGTATAGGCCTGCTGAGTTGAAAAAGTATGTGCCTCCATCTAAAATGTGATTTCTGTCCTCAATGCAGTTGAAAATAGCATTGAAGAAACATTTTGGTCCTAGCTGCAGGGTGACATGTCCCTTTGGTTTCCATTTTGATGCTATCCAACCCTAGAGAGCCTTCTTAGTCGGCCAAAAGCCAATAAATTTTCCGATGAGGGCATGGTCCTTCATATACTGAATGTGACCATTGATGTGCTGACTTGGAAGGTCAATTTTGACACGTTCTACAGCGATAGGAATTCATGTGGAAGAGGAGGTTTTCTTCTGCTCTGCAGCGGTTTTTTGATCCTCTGTTTTGTCATTTTGTGGAATATTCGGTTTCTCCTGGGTTCTTGTAGAGTCAGAAGGTGGGATTTGTTCAGTTTCGGCCGTATTGGTTGTGTCAGTGGGGTGGTGTTCAGGAGGGGTAGGGGTTTCAGCCCCTCTAAGAGGAGCTTCCATTTGCTGCGCTCAGAGGCCAACAATGAAGGGGCACTATAAGAAATCGTGGAGAACCAGCGGTGGAGAAAGGGCGAGCTTTGTCTGCTTCATTGTAGATTTTTTAGAAACCATAGGGGGTCATCGCTGGCATGAGATTCCTTTGATGTAGGAGGAACAGTAAAATTAGATCGCAACGCGTTAGGAATTTTTTCGTAGAGCATGTCAGACTGAGTATAAATAAAGTCTAAATATTGGGCAAGAGAGATTACATGTTGTTTAGTGATGATGCCACCCTTAGCCACATCCTTAGTTATAGATGGTAATAGGGATTTAATGAACAACTCAGCAAGGATTTGATCAGGAACAAATGTCTTAACCATTCTACAACAACAACGCCACTCATGAATATGATCAGAAATGTGAGTAGCATTATTCTGTTTAAAATTAGTCAAGAGTTCCATTCCAGTTTCATATCGTATGGGTAACTAGAAGTGAGTCAAAAAGACAGTAGCTAGGGTAGTGAAATTATCAAAAGAAGCGCTAGGTAACTCAATGTACCATTTTGCAGCCAGACCAATGAGCGTACGATGGAAAAGATGTAGCCGAACAGAGTCATCATTCAGGGAGTTTGATGAACACCACAAATGATAAGTCATAACATGAGTTGACGGGTTTTCCCAGGGTTTCCATTGAACTTAGGAATATCTGAGGGTAATTTATGGGGTATCACTGGCCACCAAAGAGCATAGTTGATTGGATCATTGGTGAGCTGATTTAAATCTAGTAACTCTAAAGTTGCAACAAAGGGAAACTTTCAGTTAAGGTCAGGTTGAGCATAGCTAGGGTATGATGGAATTTCTTGGGAAATAGGCCTTTGAGAAAAAACATAAGGAATTTATTGGTAACCCAGATAGGGGTTGTTTTGATAGGCGAACGCTTGAGTATTCTGTTGACCAAAACCTGGGTACAATACTTCTTGAAATGATGGTTGAGGAATTTGTGCTTGAGGCTCCTAAGGGGTCTGTCCACCAATGTTATAACCCAAATTAGAATAACTTGGATTCGGTTGAGGATGGGTATAACTTGGTTGTGGCTGGGACATCCCATAATATGGTAATCCAACTTGTGAATAAATGATTCCGGGTACATGTTGTTGTAAATTAGTTGAAGGAGTTGGAGTCTGAGGGCCCAATACTTAAGGGTATTGAGTTGAAGGACTCACCTAAATGGTTTTTGTACAATAGTTTGAGTCTGTAACAAGGGTAAAGATGTATTAACAAGTGGAATTGATGTGGGTGCAACAGGTTGAACCGATTGATACGAGTATACAACCGTTTGTGGTTGGATAGGCAGAGTGGGCTGCCATTGACAAACATTCATTTCGACATTAGGTTAACCAAAAAATTACGGAGTAATGTGAAAGTGGGTGACCATAGGTTTCCCCCCAGCATGAGGAGTATAATAAGATGGAAAATATTGTTCTCCAAATGCAGGGAGTCCAGTTGAGATTGTACTGGATAAAATATACCTAGATGGAGCATCTTGATATTTCCCTAATGATGGATATAAAGGATCAAGTTGTCCAGTAATCACTATAGGTTTACCAGTTAGAATACCAGACAATGACATTGGTGAAGTCCATGGGTTTAAATATGCACTAGAGAAAATTCCAGATAAATATTTATAACCTGAAGGGACCATAGGGCCACCATGTAAATATGAATCTGGTGAAGTTGTGAACATCGATGGGGTAGCGAGAGCAGGTGCTGACACAATCAGAATAGATGGTCCAACCGAAGATGTTGGTTCAGGCATGGTTCCTTGACCTAATGTATACCCTTTTGAATCCATGGGAATTTGAATAGGAACAGGATCAAAAAAAGTAGAGGGTGGTGATTGAGAAAAAGACTCGTACAGGTAAAGATCCTCCCCAAAATGGGTTTGAGTTAAAGGTGTTTCGTATTGTGGGATTTTTTCAATCGAAATCAAACCAGGTGGAAGGATTTCGGCTTAAAGTATATTTCAGGAGGTTGACTGCGCGATATGGGAGACTCAATATCTACAATAGATTATGGGGCGACCGATATAGGAACAACTTCTGGTCGTTTGACTTAGGGATGCAAATGTTCTGGAAAAAAAGAGACATGATCTGGATCAACTTCCAATTGAAAAACAACGAGTTCGGGAGGTATGGTCTCACTGATTGGATGGATCGTGACCATGGGTAGCGATGAGGACTCCGTCTCTACAACAATAGATAATCAAGGATTTGTAGAAACAACTTGTTCCGACTCTGGTATATGGGAAGATGATGCTTCACCAGAGGTACTGATGGTATTGGTTTCGGTAAAGCGATGTTGCCTTCGTTGACCAGAAGTGACTTCCGGTGGTAATGGTGGTTTCAATGCAAGTCTACGCGAATAACGGGGAAATGGATTTTCTTCTTCCACAATGACTAATTTATTTTATGAAAAAAAAAAAGGGTAATGCTAGGCAAAACGTTTACCAAGAAACTGTGAATTGCAGAATACCTCCTAGCAAACCAAGAAGTACATGCAGGCAATCTCCCCGAATGCTATCTTCGATGTATCACAATTCACAAGGCAGCTGAATCGGTTCACTATGGATGGATAAAAACTTGAAGTTGTCCTCCAAAATATACCCGAAGGTACGTGGAGGCCCAAGTCCATATTAGCGTTTTCTAATGCGAAACCGCACAATGAGAGCACTGTTGGAAATATGATGCAGAGTGTTGTCCTTGATGGCAACCCACTGAATGAAGATGAAGACATGCGACTGTTGACATGTATTGTCCTTGATGGCAATCCACCTGATGAAGTTATTCTTGACGTGATGGACTTGGTAAATGATGTTTGTTAGCAATATGATGATGAGTGTTGTCCTTGAAAGGCAACCCTCTTGATGAAGATAATGGCAACTTACTGGATGAAGTTGTGCTTGATAGAATATGTTCTTGATGAAGTAAATCTGATGTATCTACAGTGAGTACAGAAGGCAATGAAGAAAGGAATTCAGCATGTGCTAATTCTATGATGAAAAAGAGTATGTCTCTAGGCATACGTGGATCTGCCTAGGGGAAGTCGCGTATGCACGCATAAAATAACGTACCAAGTCGCGTATGGGCAAAAGCGCTCAAAAAGTGCAAAACCAGGGGTAACCACCATGGTATTGACCCATTGTATTGGGTAATGATTCGTCTAAATGACCCCGTCCAGGAATACCATTGGAAGTAATGTAGTTTTGGGCTCATGGTATTGCTTTGGCTCATGGTATTGAAAAAGGGGCTCATGGTATTGAAAAAGGGTAAACCTATATAAAGAGAAGAAATTCATTGTGCAAATCATGAGTGTGGGAGCAAGATGTATGAGCTTGAATGAATACTTCTCTGTGATATGTCGCATGGAAAGGGTAACAGTTTGATGATAGATCGAAATCTGTGATGCACCTATGAAGAAAATGATGAAGAAGGGAATCTAGATCTGAAATGTATTTGTATCTTCTAGATTTGTTGATGGAATGTTTAGATCTGAGATGAGGTGAACGTCTGTCTGAAGTAAAGGGTTAAATATGAATGATGTATCGATACGAAGAAGTATCTTTGCTCTATAATGGTTGAAGATCTATACGCTAGTTTGCCGCAGAGGAAGCGCGTATATACGCGGCTTCGCTGAAGAGAAAGCGCGTATGCGCAATGAAATATGTACATAGGTATACGCTGGTTTATGTGAACGGAAGCGCGTATATACGCGACATCAGTGAAAGGAAAGTGCGTATGAAAAATAGGGTTTGCTGAAGTCTGTGGTAAGAATTGTCTGATCTATTCTGCTGGTTTACTGATATCTGTCAGTGAGTTATATGTATCTGTTTGATGGTTGACTGTGCTTAAAAGTATGGAGTGGGTCCAGTATGAAAATATGATGAAACGTGGCCTGCAAGTGGTGTCCTAGAGGAAGCTTTGGATCCAGTGTGAAAATTGATGAAACGTGGTCCATAGAGGTGCTGAGGGTTGTAGCCTTCAGTCAGGGGGTCGTAGCTCCCTTCCAGGTGAGGCTGGTAAACGAGATCGGGGGGTCGTAGCTCCCTTCCAGGAGAGGCTGGTAAACGAGTCAGGGGGTTGGAGCTCCCTTCCGGGAGAGGCTGGTAAACGAGCGCAGGTGGGTGCCTGCGTGCTGGTCAAGTCTGCGCCAGCACATATGTTGTAAGATGTTTTCTCTATAATAAAATATTGAAGGCTGAGCAACTGCAGCGGTGGTTTTCTCCCGACTTGGGTTTCCACCTAAAAATCCTGGTGTTCATGTGTGATACTTTGTGTGATGGTTTATTCTGTTCTTACTGCACATGTTTACTATTTATAGAACATCTAATGAATGAATGATGGAATGATATAAGTGAAGAAATAATGGCATAATTAGATCTCTGTGTATACGCGAGTTTTATGAAGGATATCCGCGTGTATACGCTAGTTGGCTTCAACAAAGTAGCGTATGGGTTTTAGAGCATGAAAAAGTAAAAAGTTTCAGTTTTCCCTAAATACTGATTCACCCCCCCCTCTCAGTATTTTTCCCAACAATTGGTATCGGAGCGGGTCCTTCTGCAGAAGCTTGATCGCTTGAAGGAGATCCGTCGCAATGGGAAAGAAGCAAAAGAAGAAGGTTACTCAAGGAAAGAAGAAGCCTCGGAACTCATGTATAGAAGATGAAACAGGTATTAATCATTGTTCTTGTATTTTACTTAACTTTATATGCAAAGATTATGATAGTGAAAGTGAAGATGAAGAAGATTCTGACCAAGCTCTACAAGTGCTCATGGCAAAGAAGCAAAAGGCTACTCAAAGTAAGGAGATGTCTCAGAAAACCTATATAGCAGAAGTTGACAAAGATGAATCTAATAGTGATTGGGGTCCTTGTAATCTTATCAGTGCAAGCAATGATGTAGATGTAGAAAGTGATGTTGTGGATTTAAAAGAAGTCATCAAAGATCAACAAAGAATATTTATTGAGAAGGACTCTGCCTCCAAAAGGTTGGTCTTTAGATTGAAAAGGATGTTCGATGATGTATACAATCAAAGTAAAGGATATTAAGCTGGAATCATCTCTCTGCAAGCAGATCTTGAAGAATAAAATAAGAAGAATGAAGGACTTGAAGCAGAAAACGTTACTCTAAAAACAGATCTGGAAAAATCAAAAAGGAAGAATGAAGGTCTTGAAGCTGGAATCATCTCTCTACAAGAAAAACTTGAAACATCAAGTAAGAAGAGTGAGGAACCTCTACAATCATTTGAAAATGAAGGACTTGAAGCAGAAATCATTTCCCTCAAAGAAGACCTGGATAAATCAAATAAGAAGAATGCAGGACTTGAAGCAGAAAACATATCTCTGAAAGAAGATCTCGAAGCATCGAAGAAGAAGAATGAAGAGTTGCAACAAACATGTGAAGAAAACGAAAATTGGTTGAAAGAAGAGATTCTAAATCTGAAGGATCAAGTAGAAGATGGAAGAAGGAAAGAAGAAAGCTTGATGAAGCAATGTCAAGCCCTGGAGGTTGAGGTAAACATTCTCAAAGGTAAATTAGAAGAAAAGGTTAAACTTTTGAGGTTTCAAGATAGTACTAACATTTTGGACAATATTCTGAGTAATCAAAGGTCTCCAGCTATCAAACTTGGTCTTGGTTTCCATGAAACTGTTCAAGGAGAATCTAGCTCACAAGGAAGTGCTAAAGATTCAAAGGATGTCAAAGCAAAACCTGAAGTAGTGAAAGAGACAAAAGGGCAACCAACAATTATGAATTCTCAAAGGAAATCACTCAATAATGTTGAATGCTTTAAATGTCATAATTATGGGCATGTTGCAGCAAATTGCAGGAGCAGATCATTTCAGCCTCAAACAAACAGTTCCTACATAGAAAGGTACTTTGGTTTCTTCAAGGGATATTGTTTTTCATGTAACAAGTATGGACATAAAGCAGCTGATTGTAAAAGGAGGAAGATTAGAAATACTCATTATGATTCTTATGCTTATTTCTCTGGACACATGAGATGTTATTCTTGTAATAAGTATGGACATGTAGAAAAAGAATGCAGGTTGAACGGATATGAGAAATTGGATAACTTCCAGCACACAAATAGAAAGTTCAAACAAATCTGGAAAAAGATGGAGGACTGATCAGAAACGTAGGGAATTTTGACCCTACTGCAGTCATCCGCTTCTGAAGCTTACTTCTCTGATTGACTGCAGGAATGATGTGGGATACATTATGAGATCTAGTAATGTATCGTCACAGGGGGAGCAATGCATGATGACTCTCATGGTTGATTTGATTACTCTGGTTATGTTTACTTCTGACAGCGCATCTGATGTGGAAAAGACAGGTACATGAGGTACAAGCTCAGGAGGAGATGAAGGAAGATGAAAATTTCTATGCTTCACTTTCCATACGCAGGTTATATGAACCAAAGTCGCGTATACACGCGAGTTCCAGGAGACACAGTCGCGTATGCATTGATGATAAGAGAATTTATATGATAGTTGAAGATCTGGAGCAGAGGTTCAGGGGGAGCATCAGTCTGATTGTTAATGACTGTATTATTGACTCTGTATCAGCTTAGTTTCTCAGTTCTAAATAATGATGATATGATACATGGTTGCTTATGTTGAAGATTTTGGATGAGTCATGTTTGATTTTTGATGAAGAGTTTTCGTTGCTGAGATGAAAGTCTTATAATTCGGAGATAAGGACAGTTCATGCAGAGATTGTTGCTGATGACTTGCTGATGAATGTATTCAGTTAAGGAGGAGCACTGGTTCAGGGGGAGCAGCAGGTTGAATACTAATGATTGCATTGTTGGCAATATGACTGCTTATTCTTTGGTTTGTGTGATACTCATGCTCAAATGATGATGACTTGGTACATATTTTATTATGATGAGTTTCTGAGCCCTGGTTGCTGATAAGTATCTTTTGTGCTCACACATGGTTGAGTTGGATGTCGGTTGATTCAGAAATAAGAATAGATCATGCAGAGTTTGTTTCCATGGTTGAGATATTTTGCCTACATATGTTACTTCATGTTAAACCTTGAAGATCTTGATGATATTGGACCACATGGATGATTGCTTGACACATATTTGAAGATGCTGTTCTAGTATGATAATTTCTCTTGGAAATAATGTATTGATGCGGCAAAGAATCTGAAGGCTTGGTTACTAATGTGCTTATGCTACAACCGTTGGATGACGCTTGAAGACACAACTACACTGTTCTATCTATCTGTAGTCCAGGGAAGCATTCAAATATCCCAGAAAGAAGTTGAACACTGTCTTTTTTTTCTCACAGAGGATCAGATCTGGTTAAAATTTAGAAGATGGATTTGGATACGCGGGTTTCCTGAAACACAGTCGCATATATACGTGAGTTCATGCACATAAAACCGCGTATGTCTGATTGCTGACAAATTTCTGTTTGGGGTCAGCTCTCTTCAGAACAGCTGCAGTGCTGTTTGGTATCTCTGGTATCTCTAGTGGTGTTCCAGTTCTTATAATACTATTTCAATCTCTGATGTTTTAAAAGATGCTTTGATGATTGGTTGAAAGTGTTCAGGATGCTCAAACTAAGGGGGAGCCTTAGTCACATGGAAAGGTTGCTTGGATGCACAGATTCAGGGGGAGCATTAGCTTTGCTGAAGTATAATGCACTGTTGACATTATGATGGTTCTGTCTTGAGGACTTTCTGGTGTTGGCCTTAAAGTTATATTTGCAGTTTGATGAAAAGGTCATGTAGAGATCTTTGTTGTAAATTGTAATATTCAGTCATGTAAGGACTTGATAAATTTGTAAACCCACTTGGTTGGGTAGCTGAGTCGAATTTGTAAACCCACTTGGTTGGGTACTTGAGTCTTATATGTAAATCCACTTGGTTGGATATTTTATGTAAGTATGAGTCTTTGGTGATAGGAAGTTCATAGAGTCATGTACTTCATTGAAAAATATGTTTGAAGATTCAGCATGAACTCAGGGGGAGCTTGGTCACTTCAGTATATATCAGATCTGCAGAACGCTTCTTCCACGTGAGGAGAAAAGGGGGAGAGTATGTTGGTTTTGATCCACCCTTTGCCCTTGATGTCAAAGGGGGAGAGTGACATGGTGTTTGAATGGTGTCAAAAATGGAGAATGTGACATGGTGTCATTGTATTCTTAATGTACCTATTTGTTGTGGTAACCAAACACCATCGTGGTTGCCATCAAGTCCAAAGGGGGAGATTGTTGGAAATATGATGCAGAGTGTTGTCCTTGATGGCAACCCACTGAATGAAGATGAAGACATGCGACTGTTGACATGTGTTGTCCTTGATGGCAATCCACCTGATGAAGTTATTCTTGACGTGATGGACTTGGTAAATAATGTTTGTTAGCAATATGATGATGAGTGTTGTCCTTGAAAGGAAACCCTCTTGATGAAGATAATGGCAACTTACTGGATGAAGTTGTGCTTGATAGAATATGTCTTGATGAACTAAATATGATGTATCTACAGTGTGTACAGAAGCCAATGGAGAAAGGAATTCAGCATGTGCTAATTCTATGATGAAAAAGAGTATGTCTCTAGGCATACGCGGATTGGCCTAGGGGAAGTCGCGTATGCACGCGAAAAAGAACGTTCCAAGTAGCGTATGGGCAAAAGCGCTCAAAAAGTGCAAAACCAGGGGTAACCACCATGGTATTGACCCATTGTATTGGGTAATGATTCGTCTAAATGACCCCGTCCAGGAATACCATCGGAAGTAATGTAGTTTTTGGCTCATGGTATTGTTTTGGCTCATGGTATTGAAAAAGGGGCTCATGGTATTGAAAAAGGGTAAACCTATATAAAGAGAAGAAATTCATTGTGAAAATCATGAGTGTGGGAGCAAGATGTCTGAGCTTGAATGAATACTTCTCTATGAAGTATATCTGCATGGAAAGGGTAAAAGTTTGATGATAGATCTGAATCTATGATGCACCTATGAAGAAATGATCTAGATCTGAAATGTATCTATATTTGCTAGATCTGTTTATGGAAGGCTTAGATCTGAGATGAGGCGAACATCTGTCTGAAGTAAAAGGGTTAAATCTGTGTGATGTATCTGATCTGAAGAAGTATGTTGCTCTATAATGGTTGAAGATCTATACGCTAGTTTGCCGCAGAGGAAGCGCGTATATACGCGGATTCGCTGAAGAGAAAGTGCGTATGCGCAATGAAATATGTACAGAGGTATACACTGGTTTATGTGAACGGAAGCGCGTATGAAAAATAGGGTTTGCTGAAGTCTGTGGTAAGAATTGTATGATCTATTCTGCTGGTTTACTGATATCTGTCAGTGAGTTATATGTATCTGTTTGATGGTTGACTGTGCTTAAAAGTATGGAGTGGGTCCAGTATGAAAATATGATGAAACGTGGCCTGCAAGTGGTGTCCTAGAGGAAGCTTTGGATCCAGTGTGAAAATTGATGAAACGTGGTCCATAGAGGTGCTGAGGGTTGTAGCCTTCAGTCAGGGGGTTGTAGCTCCCTTCCAGGTGAGGCTGGTAAACGAGATCAGGGGGTCGTAGCTCCCTTCCAGGAGAGGCTGGTAAACGAGTCAGGGGGGTTGGAGCTCCCTTCCAGGAGAGGCTGGTAAACGAGCGCAGGTGGGTGCCTGCGTGCTGGTAGGAGTCTGCACCAGCACATATGTTGTAAGATGTTTTCTCTATAATAAAATATTGAAGGCTGAGCAACTGCAGCGGTGGTTTTCTCCCGACTTGGGTTTCCACCTAAAAATCTTGGTGTTCATGTGTGATGCTTTTTGTGATGGTTTATTCTGTTGTTACTGCACATGTTTACTGTTTATAGAACATCTAATGAATGAATGATGGAATGATATAAGTGAAGAACTAATGGCATAATTAGATCTCTGTGTATACGCGAGTTTTATGAAGGATATCCGCGGGTATACGCTAGTTGGCTTCAGCAAAGTAGCGTATGGGTTTTAGAGCATGAAAAAGTAAAATTTTTTAGTTTGCCTTAAATACTGATTCACCCCCCCTCTCAGTATTTTTCCCAACAAGCACCCCTTTATACTTTTCGTACTATAATACCGCCCGATATACCCGAAGGTACATGGATGAGCTACAATATACTTACGTACGTGGAGTGAGGTATCACACTCGGAATGTATCACAAAAAATTAATGACAGCTACTATGTTTTACGATGCTGGAACACATCTCTAGCCCAGACCTCTAAATTTTATCGTTATGGTTCCAATGCTTTTTTTAAGTAAACTGATGTAAATTTTAAGTGGATCTTGTTTATCAATTTTCCTTTCAAGGTTCAACGCGATGATGTGATGGAAATTCCTAAAATTCAAAATAAATGATAAGAAAACTTTTCAGTTTTAGCTTTTTCAATGAAAATATTAGCTACTAAAGGGAAAGAGCAATCAGTTTTGAGAGAAAACAACAAATAGCACAAACTAATATGCAACTTTCCTAATTTGTTCCTATGAAAAACACACAATCCACTACATGCAAATGCAGGTTTTTCTTTTTAGTCCCCTTAATGTGAATGCAAAAAGGAAACTAATACGCATCAAATCAACAAAAAAATGCTTTCTTCTTTGAGAAACGATGAATTTAACAACAATTTCTTTTTTAGGAAAAACGAAGAATGGAACTACAATTTTTCCTGCAGGAAATGAAGAATTTAACGACAATTTAGTTTACGAAAACAAATAGATCTAAAGCAGAAATAAAAATAATTTGAATTTGATTTGTCAATGATAAAGAAAAACACTTAAAGAGACATTGAACAAACTTAATTTTAAGAGGAATCTTTAGGTAAATTCACTGGTCTCTATGAGGCATCAGACAGTTGAAAACATAGCAAACAAAAGGCTGAAAGTGATGGCAATGACAAATTCAAAGGGAATTTGGTTGGCTTAGGGGGAAACGTGGTCTCTAAGGGGAGACAGTGTGTTGCAAAGCACCCCTGAGTGGGATACAGTGCTATGCAAAGCACTATGTATTGACCAACAGTGCGTTGGGCGAAGTAGATAAAATTTTGTAAGCTATTTAAACATACTTATAATTCAATTCTTTGTTTCAAAACCCTAATAATTGAGAGTAGATGCTACTGGGTGGATAAGTAGAGGCAAAAACACACCAAGGATGAAGGTAAAATCCCTAGCGAAGTCACCAATTTTTTATTCGGAATTATGAATTACAGATAAAACACATTCCCTAAATGTGGTGCATCACATTTAGAACAACAGATAAAAGACTTTGCAGACACTTTTCCTAAGAGTAAATAGACACACAGAAATATGGATAAACTTACTTGGAGTCCAAGCGCTTCCTATTCTCCTTCCGTCGCTCTTGTTGTAGCTTCCAATCCAACTTTGATCGCCAGACTAGTTCCTGCAAGTATAAACACTAAACATAAAAGAGATTGCAATATAAATATACCTATTTTTCTTAATCAGTTAAACCAATGAAACATGAAAAATATACATAAGCTAAGAATCCATGATATGAAATATAGAAACATAAACAGATACATATGTGGGAAATTGAGCAGCAATATTTATTAATGGATAGAAGGGGGAGGTTACAACCATCGATTGATTTGATGTCACCAACTCAAGCAGCATCATAGCCTCATCACAATGAACATATATCCAATAGCATATCTCTCAAATCAAGCACTCAATTGAGAAACCAACAACATTTCTTTACCCAATTACTTCCTTCTCAAGCACTAGGATCTATGCTCAATTTATAGAACAACTGAAGGTATTTTCTCAATCAATGAATTTCTAATAATAGGCAAGACATGTTCCCAAGCTCAAAGGTGTTAGATGGAAACATAGATTCAAAGTTTGACACATATGGACTCTTCTAGAAGGAACTAGCCATGTGGAGATTCCATAACAATGATAGTTTCACACACAATGTCGAGAAGTGATTTGCAGAGCACCCTTGAATGGAGGTAATTGCATATGAAAAGCAGTTAGTCCATTGAGAGGCTGCATTGGTGAGCTCATAGGTGATATAACATGTACTTCAAATCTTGGAAACCTTGCAATGGAAGTCATGGATGATTTGTTCTTTTTCTTTGTCTTAGGGCATGTAGAAACTGAAATGATAGGGGATGATAGATCATATTTCATTGGTTCTGGGGATGATGTCCAATTTAACCAAGTCATTAGGAATGGTGCCCAAATTGACCTATAACACAGTGGACTTATTGAATCTTCTTATCATAAGGTGTTGGGTTTTAAAACTGCAAAAAATGAGGACAAGCTTGAGAATATATATGCAGGTGACTCAAATGTCAAAGAAGCAAAGATTCAAATCTACAGAGAAAAATTTGAGCAACTCATAATGAAATAAGACGGCAACATTGTTGCATACTTCCAACATATTGATGAAATAACCAACACTCTGGAAGGATTGGGAGAGTGTTTTGATGAGAAGAATATTATACGAAAGATTCTTAGAATGTTACTAGGGAGATTCAACCCAAAGTTATCGATCTTAGAATACAGTGAAAATATGGAAAAGCTTAGCAAAGAATAATTACATGGAGTTCTCATAGCATATGAAATGATGAAGAAGAGGGTACTTCGCATCTAGAATGCATCTAAGAAAACCAATAAGTAAAAAAAATGTTCAAAGGAGAAGACCTGCACCTGAAAGTGTGAAGAAAAGGAAGATGATGAAGAAGGTCTTTCAGATGGAGAATATGCTTACTTTACAAGAAAACTAAAAATTGGTAAGGGAAAATTAAAAGGTAAACTTCCATTGATATGTTTCGGTTGTGGTAAGGTTGGGCATTTCGTACAAAAATGTTTGAACAGAAGTGATGGAAACTCAAAAGGAAAGAAAGGATTTAATAAATTCAACAAGAAAGGAAAAAAGAAAGGATTCAAAAGGAACTTTCTCTCTAAAGAAGATAGCTCATCATCTGATGAAGATAGTGACAATGAAGAAGAAGCCAATGAGAGAGTACTATTTATGGCCAAGCACAATAAACAAGAGGTATCAAACAACGAAGAAGAAGGGTTGACCATAGAAGAATTTTCTAAGTAGGAAATCAGGCTTATAAAAGAGCTCAAGGTTGAGAAGATTCGTTCCAATACTCTTGAAGAACAAGTTCAAGGTCTCAAAATTGAAGTTGAAGAAAAGAAATGTATTGAAGAGTCACTTCAAAAGAAGTTGGAAGAAAACAACCAAGAAAGGGAAGCATTAGAGGCCGAAGTAGTCTCGCTATGTAAGTAAGTGAAGAAGGGAAAAATTGTCCAAAATTATGCCAACAACTCAAGGGAATTGGAAGAACTCATCAACAATCAACGATATTAAAACAACATAAATGGCCTCAGTTACAAAGAATAATAAGTAGGACCTTCTACAATGAAACACAATGAACCTATGAGATCTGACATGCATGTAGACTTCATTGGACAAGATTCGTAAGAACAACCTTGGAAGACAATTCCTTGACGAATATTTCCATTCAATTACCAACATATTTCTCATGGCTATTGTTATTCATGTGGAAAATTTGGTCATAAAGTTGTAGAATGTCGCACATACCCTAAGAACCAATACAATTCCAAGAGATCTGTCAAATATGAACCTCCCAGGGCTCAATGAAACATCGATAGATTTGAACATTTAAGAAATAATATGGAATGTTTCAAATGTCGAAACTTTGGACACATAGCCAGAGACCGCGGACTTTAAAATCCTCCAGAAGAATCTTTGAAGCCACATAACGAATTAACATGGAAGAAGAAGAATATTGATAACTGTGCACTCGCTCTGAAGGCTCAAAACAACAAATATGTGTGGTATGTTGATAGTGGTTGCTCAACACATATGACTAGAAATATAAAGAAATTTGTATCTCTGAAAGAGAAGAAAGATGGAACTGGATCCTTTGGAAATGATGGATCTTCAAATGTTATAGGATCAGGTACCATAACTCTTAGAAGAAAATATGTTCTAGCCAAGAATGTTCTATTGGTTGAAAACATGAATCACAATCTGCTCAGTGTTGGACAAATGTGTGATCAAGGACACACAATTCTATTCAACTCCACAAAATGTGAAATCAGGAAAGGCAGGTAATAAAATTGTGGCTACATCAAGTCGAGCTCCAAACGACATAAATGTTCTGGATGAAGCAACTAAAGCATTTCTACTAGCTAGAGAAGATGAAAGCTAGTTATGGCACAAATGAATGGGTGACATAAAATTTGACAATATTGTCAGGATAAGAAAAAAGGAAGTAGTATGAGAAATGTCGAAAATCACAAAACCTTCCAACACACTATGTGAGGCCTGTCAACACAGCAAGTAGACAAAAGTCGAATTTAAAACAAAAGAACACTGTGCATCACATCCATTGGAATTGATACATACTGATCTATGTGGTCCTGTGAGAAAAAAATGCTTAGATGGAGAATTGTATTTCATGTTAATGATATATGACTATTCCAGGATGATAGCCTTCAATTTCCTAAAGAAAAAATCTAAAGCATTTGAGCGCTTTAAGATCTATAAGGAGTTGGTAGAAAATGAAACTGACTTGAAAATAAAGTGTCGAAGATCAGATAATGGCGGAGAATTCACTTCCTACTTATTTCAGCAATACTGTGATGAAAATGGAATAAAAAGACAATTTTCAACAACACGAACACCTCAGCAAAATGGAGTTGTTGAAAGAAAGAACAGATCCATACAGGAAATGGATAGAAAAATGTTGGACTCAAAATTGGATGAAAATTTATGGGTTCAAGCAATTGATACAACAGTCTTCATTATCAACCGAAGTCTTCTCAGAAATAATTGCAACAAGACCCCATATGATTTATGGAAAGGAAAACCGACCAATGTAAAATATTTCAGAATCTTCGAAAGAAAATGTTATATCAAAAGGGAAGATCAAAAGTAGGGTAAGTTTGAATCACGTGTTGAAGAAGGTATCTTTGTTGGTTACTCACACAAAAGAAAGGCCTATAAATGTTATAATCTAAGACAAAAACCGATAGTGGAGAGCATAAATGTTACATTTGAAAAAGATGGTGTTCTAACAAATAATGATGAGGATATAGAATCTTTGAAACTTGAGATAGAGGCTGAAATAGACACACAGAAAATTCTAGAACAAGAAGCAACTATCAACCAGGAAGAAGTAAATAATGATCATCAAGATATACCTGAACAACAACAAGAAGCTCCTCCAAAGAGAACAAAAGAATGGATTCAAAAGAACCATCCATCAAATCAAATCATTGGTGACATAAATGAAGGCCGACAACATCCTTCATCAAAACAAGCTCACATTGCTTTTCTAGCAACCTTTGAGCCTAGTAGTTTTGAGGAAGCCAACTAGAATGAACATTGGGTAGAAATTATGAATGAAGAATTGGATCAAATCGAGAAGAATAAAACATGGGAATTATTTCCACGACCAAAAGAAAAAAATTTCATTGGGACTAAATGGGTGTTCAGGAACAAATTGAATGAATATGGACATGTTACCAAAAACAAAGCAAGATTGGTTTGCAAAGGCTATGAACAAGTGGAAGGAATTGATTTCGACGAAACATTTGCACCAGTTGCCAGAATGGAATCCATATGAATGTTT
The DNA here is from genome assembly GCA_034641835.2 of Pinus albicaulis. Taxonomy (NCBI): domain Eukaryota; kingdom Viridiplantae; phylum Streptophyta; class Pinopsida; order Pinales; family Pinaceae; genus Pinus; species Pinus albicaulis. The sequence continues at coordinate 262,841,147 of CM076575.1, read as the reverse complement.
CTCGCCTATGCATGTTCAAGAAAAATCAAAGTCTGCTAAATGGATGTTAAGTCAACATTTCTGAATGGCGAATTAGAAGAAGAAATTTACATCGAACAACCTGAAGGTTTTATACTATCAGAAAAAGAAGACTATGTTTGCAGGTTAAAGAAGGCTCTATATGGTCTCAATCAGGATCCCAGAGCATGGTATGCTCGTCTTGATGGATATCTACGTCAACAAGGGTTCAAGAAGGTATTATTGATAGAAATATTTATGTACAAATAGATAAAGATAATTTAACAATCGTTGAGGTATACGTGGATGATATAATATTTGCTAGCAAGGATGATCGAATAAGTAAGAACTTCGCTACAAATATGCAAAGTGAGTTCGATATGTCTTTACTTGGTGAGCTGAAATAATTCTTAGGGCTTCAAATATCTCAGCAAGAGAAATGAATATTTATATGTCAAGCCAAGTACATCAAGGAAATGCTCAAGAAATTCAAAATGGAAGATTGCAAACCCGTCCTTACTCTGATGGTAACAGGTTGCAAATTGAACATAGATGACTCATCTAAGGATGTGGATCAGAGGTTGTAAAGATCTATGATTGGTAGTATTCTATATGTAAGAGCCTCCTGGCTAAGTGTTATGTAAGCAGATGGTGTTGGGAAAAATACTGAGAGGGGGGGTGAATCAGTATTTAGAGCATACTCAGAACTTTTTACTTTTTCTTTCTCTAAAACCCATACGCTACTTTACTTAACACAACTTGCATATACACGCGGATATCCTTCATAAAACTCGCGTATATACAGAGATCTTATTATGCATTTAGTTCTTTACTGAGATCTGTGCATCATTCATTCATCAGATGTTTAGTTAGTAGTAAGCATGTGCAGTAATAACAGAATAAACCATCACATATAAGCAACACACATGAACACCAAGATTTAAGGTGGAAACCCAAGTCGGGAGAAAACCACCGCTGTCGTCGTCTCAGTCTTCAATAATTATTATATAAAGAAAACTTCTTACAATCATGTACTGGCGCAGACTTATACCAGCACGCAGGTACCCACCTGTAGAAGGCTACAACCTTCTCTCGTTTACCGGCCTCTCTTGGAAGGGAGCTACAACCCCCTGCTCTTGTTTACCAGCCTCTCCTGGAAGGGAGCTACTACCCCCTGCTCTCGTTTACCAGCTACTACTGGAAGGGAGCTACTACCCCCTTACTGAAGGCTTCAACCCTTAGCACTACTGCCGACCACGTTTCATCAATTTTCAAACTGGATCAAATAGCTTCAACACAACCATTCACTTATCAACAAATATACTTCTCCCAATGCTTCAAATAGAATAGTGAAACCACTGTAACCAGAATATCAGAGATAACCCAGACTTCAGAATAGATATGCAGAAACACATTCAACCTTGAGAAATCATTAGTTTAGATACCATACGCGCTTTTATTTAATCAGACCCGCGTATACACGCGCTTTTCATGAAACGAACCCGCGTATATATCTGTGCATTTTTCAAAGAAAAACCTAACTACCCATATGCGCTTTTATTGAACCAGATCCGCGTATACACGCGCTTTTCATGAAATGAACCTGCGTATAGATCTATGAAAGATAAACTTTGCAGAACAGATCAGATATATGAACTTACCCAGATTTCTTCAATTTCTTCATCAGATTTGTGCCAGGTCTTCATCACTTCTTTTCAGATCATCCTAGAGATTCATCATTTCTAGATCTAGAGATATTTGAAACTTCATCATTTTCATAGGTGCATCATAGATTCAGATCTATCAATTAAGAATAGAATTCAACCATGCAGATATACTTCAGAGTGAAGTATTCATTAATGCCCAGACACTTGCACACCTTTGCACTATGATTTTCTTCTCCTTATATAGATTTAGCCTTTGTCAATACCATGAGCCAAAACCACACAACTTCTAATGGTATTCCTGGACGGGATCAAATAGATATTCAAGCGCCCAATACAATGGGTCAATACCATGGTAAGAACCCTTGGTTTTATAAATTTAGAGCGCAATTAGGCATACGCGACTTGGCACGTTCTTTTCCGCGTGCATACGCTACTTCACTTTAACAAACCCGCGTATGCATTGTAGCATAACTTATTTATCATTATTCTGGAACTTTCTGAATTCCTTTCTTCTGCTACTTCTGAAATGATCTGTAGATACATCATATTTACATTATTAACAACTCATCAAGTCATTTTCCATCACGAACAACTTCATAAGCAGGTTCCATCAAAGTCAACACATTGTATCACATTGCCAACAATCTCCCCTTTAACTCATCAAGAAAGTTGTCATCAAATCTATCAAGTAGGTTGCCATCAAGGACAACACTCTGCATCATATTGCCAACAATCTAATTTCATCAAGTAGGTTACCATCAACTTCATCAAGTAGGTTGCCATCAAGGACAACACATTGCATCATATTGCCAACAATCTCCCCCTTTGGACTTGATGGCAACCATGATGGTGTTTGATCACCACAACAGATAGATACATTGATTATAACCATTATGAAAACACCATGATGCTCTCCCCTTATTCAAACACCATGTTACTCTCCCCCTTTGACATCAAGGTCAAAGGGCGGATGAAAACCAAAACAAGGCTTTTCTCCTCATGTAGAAAGAAGAGCTCTGTAGATCTGATGTGCACTGAAGTTACCTTGCTCCCCCTGAGTTCATGCTGAAACTTCAAACATATTATTCAATGAAGTACATGACTCTATGACCTTTCCTATTACCAAGGAATCATACTTATAGCAAAGATCCAACCAAGTGGATTTACATATGTGACTCAAGTACCCAACCAAGTGGTTTTACACATTTTAACTCAACTACCCAACCAAGTGGGTTTACAAATTTGAACAAGTCCTTACATGACTGAATATAACAATTTACATGACCTTTTCATCAAATTACAAATATGACTTTTACATCAAATACCAAAAGGACCTCAAGAAGGAGATCATATTTCAGAATCATCATAATGCCAACAATAAATTACATTCATAAAGGCTAATGCTCCCCCTGAAACTTTGCATTCAATGCATCCTTTACAAATGACCAATGCTCCCCCTTAGCTTGTGCATCCTGAACCCTTTCAACAGCAAATCATCAAGGCATCTTCACCCAATATCAGAGAATGAAACAGAAATATAAGAGCTGAAACATCATCAGAGATACCATACAACATCAGAGATGCCAATCAGCACTGCAGCTGTGCTGAAGAATGCTGAACCCAAGTAAAAATTGTCAACAACTAACCATACGCAGTTTTCTGTGTTTTAACTCGCGTATATACGTCACTGTCCTTTAGGAAATCCACGTATCCCATTTAATCTTCTGAAATTATGCAGTTCTGATTTTCTGCATGGCAGAGACTACTCCCAGCTTCTGTCTGAGATATTCGAACGCTTCCCTGGGCAGAGGTTTGGTCAATATATCAGCAACTTGTTCTTTGGAGGGAACATACTCCAACTTCACCTTTTGTTCAAGCACTTGTTCACGTAAAAAGTGATACTTGATGGGAATGTGCTTGGTCTTGGAATGCATAATAGGATTCTTTGAGATGTTGATGGCACTTGTATTATCACACATGATGGAGATAGGAGGTGAACATTTGATTTGAAAGTCTTGTAAGGTTTGCATCATCCAAAGAAGTTGAGTGCAACATGATGCGACAACCACATATTCTGCTTCTGCTGTAGATAAGGCAATAGAGTTTTGCTTCTTACTGAACCAAGAAACTAACCGGGGCCCCATATAGAATGCACCACCACTAGTGCTTTTCCGATCATCAACATTTCCAGCCCAATCTGCATCAGTGCAAGCATGAAGAGTAAGATCAACATTCTTTGGATACCATAGTCCAAAGTCTTGAGTTCCTTGTAGATATTTGAATATTCTTTTGACAGCCTGAAGGTGAGACTCTTTTGGATTAGCTTGGAGTCGTCCAACAATCCCAACTGCATGCATAATGTCCGGTCTAGTCCCAGTGAGATAAAGTAGACTTCCTATCATAGATCTGTATTCTGGTTGATTCACCGTGGGAGAATCATCATGAGAACTGGGATTACATCTGGTTATCATTGGTGTACTTACAGTTTTGCACTCTTCCATGCCATACTTCTTCAGAATTTGCTTAAGGTATTTTGCTTGTGATAAGAATATACCATCTGTAGTTTGATGCACTTGCAAGCCAAGAAAGAATGTTAGTTCCCAAAGTAAAGACATTTCAAATTCTTGCTGCATGACAGAAGCAAATTTCTGACTCATAGATTCTTCATTACTTCCAAAAATGATATCATCAACATATACAACCACAATCAATAGTTTATCATTTTCAATTTTTGTGTATAAGTTGCTATCAACAAACCCTTTTGAAAATCCTTGTTGATGAAGATATTTGTCAAGATGATAATACCATGCCCTTGGAGCTTGTTTGAGACCATATAGAGCCTTTTTAAGTCTACAAACAAGTTTTTCATCATTTCCCAAAATGAATCCTTCTGGTTGTTCTATATAAACTTCTTCTTCTAGATCACCATTGAGAAACGCAGATTTAACATCCATTTGATAAAATTTGATTTGTTGGAAGCTTGAAAAAGCAAGAAACATTCTTATGGCTTCAAGTCTAGCTACAGGAGAAAAAGTTTCTTCAAAGTCTATACCTTCTTGTTGAGCATACCCCTTGCAGACAAGTCTAGCTTTATTTCTTATAACCTCCCCATTCTCATTCAACTTGTTTTTGAATATCCACTTAGTTCCAATGACATTTTTGTCATGAGGTCTTTGTACTAATTCCCAAGTGTGATTCTTTTCAATTTGATCAAGCTCTTCATTCATGGCTTGAATCCAACATGCATCTTTGCTAGCTTGATTGACATTGCGTGGCTCAATAGTGGATAGAAATGCCAGATAGCTATAAGATCCCACAAGAGTCCTTCTTGTTTATACACCTGATCCCTTATCTCCCAAAATTTGAGATTCTGGATGATTCTTTTGAACATATATGGATGGAGATTTTTCAGATAAATCATCTTCAGGTTCTTCATTGGGTTCACTTTCTATATCATTGCTATTTGATGTAGAAGGCCATATGTCATCATCGTCTTCATTTGTTGTTTGTTTTTCTTCTTTTGGAGCTGCAGGAGACTCATCAATAACAACATCAATACATTCAACAATCTTCCGAAGTCTTTTATTGTAACATTTATATGCTCTACTCCTAGAGGAGTAACCAAGAAGTATTCCTTTATCTGATCTGGGTTCAAACTTGCCAAGTTTTTCATCATTATTTTTGATAAAACATCTGCTTCCAAAAACTCTAAAATGCTTCACAGTGGGAGGATTACCATACCAGAGTTCATATGGAGTTTTGTCACTGTTTATACGAACATGTGACTTGTTAAGAATATTTACTGCTGTATGAGCTGCTTCTCCCCAAAATGTGTCAGGTGTTCCAAAATCGTCAAGCATGGCTCTGGCCATTTGTTGAACTGTTCTATTCATTCTTTCTGCTACGCCATTTTGTTGTGGAGTACTGGCTATAGTAAACTGTCTTTTTATGCCATGTTGTTCACAAAAATCAAGGAATTCATCTGAAGTATATTCTCCTCCTCGATCAGATCTAAGATACTTGATTTTTAGATCTAATTCATTTTCAACCATAGCTTTGAAATTCTGAAATTTCTCAAATGCTTCATCTTTGTGTTTAAGCAACCCAATCCAACACATTCTAGAGAAATCATCAATAAACAAGATATAGTATTGTTCACCACGTGGTGACTTTTTCCTCACAGGTCCACATATGTCAATATGAATAAGTTCAAGAGGCTTACTTGATGATCCTTCCTTGGCATTAAACTGTACTCTGGTTTGCTTACCAAATTGGCAAGATTTGCATATGATATTTTCGGGTGGAGTAATATTGGGAAGATCACGGACAACTTTAAGTCTGCTTGATTTGTTGATCTGAGAGAAGCTCAGATGCCCCAACCTTCTATGCCATAGCCAGTTTTCTGAAGATTTACTCAAGTAACATTTTTCTTTGCAGTTCTTCAATACATACAGGTTGCTTGGAGTCCTTTTTCCTTTTATAATTGTTTTACCTGTATCAAGATCACGTACCACACATTCTTTTGAAATAAAGACAACTTCAGTTCCTTGATCACACATTTGACTTACACTTAACATGTTATGCCTTAATCCATCCACATACATGACATCATTTGCCTTCACCTTCTCTTTTAGAAACACAGACCCTTTTCCCTTAATCACAGCTGGAGTATCATTTCCAAATGTAACTTTCTTTTCCTTTTCTAGAGCATTATATGCAAGAAGTTTGTGTTTGTCACCTGTCATGTGTCTTGAGCATCCACTATCAATGTACCATTGATTTTCTTCACCTTCTGTAAATAACGCTATGCCACAGTTTTCAACCTGCAATTCCTTCTTTTTCCATACATTGGAGCTTGAAGGAACATGCTCTTTTGGCTGATTTTTTCTCCTGCATTCAGATTCTTCATGGCCAAAGTTATTGCAATAAGCACATTCAACTTCATTTAGAAGAGGAGAAAAGTTGTTATAAGTATTCTTCTTTGTTTCAATATCAATCCTTTTCTTTCTAGCTTCCCTTGTCATGATGGTTTTATATGAAACACATTGAACAACTTTATGACCAAAATTGTGACATGAGAAACATTGTCCATTGAAGAAGAAATTTCTGCAATCATGAAATATTCTACTTGAATTTACCTGTTGATTTTTGTTTCTTTGAAAGATATTCCTGTTGGTGTTCTTTGAATTGAGATGATCATGCTTTACCTGTAATGATTCTTTATTCCCTTGCTGAGTGACAGAATTTTGAAATCCAGTTGTAGCTGCTTTTAGATAATTTGGTGCTGAGGCGTGAGAAGATTCTCCGGTATATCCAAGACCTGTCTTTATAAGAGGAGAACGTTGTACCTTGATAATCTCATCTAAGGTTTCAGATCCTTTAGCAAATCTAAGATTCAGAGTCTTTCCTTGCTCAAAATCTTTTCTTAGACTTACCACTTCACATTCCAATTTCTCAATGTGTTTCTTTGCTTCTTCAACCTGTTTTTCCAGAGTCTCTATGGTTATTTTCCTTTCTTCTAAGAGTATTTTACTTTCTTCTAAGCGTATTTTACTTTCTTTTAAGTGTATTTTGAGTTGATTGTTTTCTTCAAGAAAGTCAGCGTCCTCTAGAGCATCCATAAAAGTATCATTTTCTTCTCTAGATTCAAATGCCATGAGGAGTCTAAGATATTGTTCACATTCTTCCTTACTATCAAATATCCCATCACTGTCTTCATGAGTATAGTAACTTTTTCTAGTGTTAAACCGATTCTTATTCCTTCTTGCTACTTCCTTCCCTTTTGCAGTTGTTTCTTTATGAGGACACTTAGCAGCATAATGACCAATTCTTCCACACTCAAAACATTTGAAAGGAAGCTTACCTCTGAACCGTCCTGTGCCAAGTTGAAGTTTCTTTACAAAATTTTCCTCATCTTCTTCTGAGATATATCCTAATCCTTCTGCTTCTTGTACTTCTTTCCCTTTAGTAGAAGCTCTGAAGACAGTCTCTTTGACTTCATATGGTCCTCCTCTTCTCATTTCATATGCGGTTAGTATGCCATGAAGTTGTACCACAGTAAGATTTTGAAGATCCTGTTTTTATTCAAGAGCAGAAAATTTTGACTCAAATTTTTTTGTTAGCGATCTTAAAATTTTCTCAACCAAAGTAGATTCGGTTATTGTTTCTCCCAGATTTCTCATACGATTTACAACATCATCAACACGTAAAAAGAAACTGGCAATACTCTCATCACTATGCATCTTTAAATTTTCATATTCAATTCTGAGAGTTTGGAGTTTTTCACTTTTTACCTTTGCATCACCTTCATAACTTAGAATGATTTTTTCCCACATTTCCTTTGCTGTATTTAGCTGCATAACTTTGAAAACTTTAGATTCAGTCAGACTTCCCATTATAACATTGACCTCCTTTGCATTTGACTCATAATTCTTCTTTTCAGTCGGATCTGTTGGTATTGTAGCTGGATATTGATATCCTTGTTGAACAATGGCCCATACATCTGTTCCCATACAATGAAGATAGGATCTCATCCTCCTTTTCCAAAAGATTAAATTGCTTCCATTAAAGAGTGGAGGCTTGATAGATGATGTTCCATGTTGATTGCTCATCTTGCTTGATCTTCCTTCTAGCAGCTAAGATTTTTCAGAAGGACCTGCTCTGATACCAATTGTTGGGAAAAATACTGAGAGGGGGGGTGAATCAGTATTTAGTGCTGACAGATTTTTTTTTTAACTTTCTCTAGCTTTTAAACCCATACGCTACTTTAATGAACACAACTCGCGTATACACGCGGATCCCCTTAAGTAAACTCGTGTATGCTCAGAGATCTGAATATGCATTTAATTCTTAACTTAGATCATAGCATCATTCATTCATCAGATGTTTAGTAAGTGGTAAATAGGTGCAGTAAGAACAGAATAAATCACCACACATAAGCAACACACATGAACACCAGGATTTAAGGTGGAAACCCAATTCGGGAGAAAACCACCGCTGTCGTCGTCTCAGTCTTCAATATTTATTATATAAAGAAAACTTCTTACAATCATGTACTGGTGCAGACTCATACCAGCACGCAGGCACCCACCTGCAGAAGGCTACAACCTTCTCTCGTTTACCAGCCTCTCTTGGAAGGGAGCTACAACCCCCTGCTCTCGTTTACCAGCCTCTCCTGGAGGGGAGCTACTATCCCCTGTTCTCGTTTACCAGCTACCACTGGAAGGGAGCTACTACCCCCTTACTGAAGGCTTCAACCCTCAGCACTACTGTCGACCACGTTTCATCAATTTTCAAACTGGATCAAACAGCTTCAACACAACCCTTCACTTATCAACAAATATACTTCTCCTAATGCTTCAAACAGAACAGTGAAACCACTGTAACCAGAATATCAGAGATAACCCAAACTTCATAATAGATATGCAGAAACACATTCAACCTTGAGCAATCATTAGTTCAGATACCATATGCGCTTTTATTTAATCAGACCCGCGTATACACGCGCTTTTCATGAAATGAACCCGCGTATATATCTGTGCATTTTTCAAAGAAAAACCTAACTACCCATATGCGCTTTTATTGAACCAGATCCACGTATACACGCGCTTTTCATGAAATGAACCTGCGTATAGATCTATGAACTTACGCAAATTTCTTCAATTTCTTCATCAGATTTGTGCCAGGTCTTCATCACTTATTTTCAGATCATCCTAGAGATTCATCATTTCTAGATCTAGAGATATTTGAACCTTCATCATTTTCATAGGTGCATCATAGATTCAGATCTATCAATTAAGAACATAATTCAACCATGCAGATATACTTCAGAGTGAAGTATTCATTAATGCCCAGACACTTGCACACCTTTGCACTATGATTTTCTTCTCCTTATATAGATTTAGCCTTTGTCAATACCATGAGCCAAAACCACACAACTTCTAATGGTATTCCTGGACAGGATCAAATAGATATTCAAGCGCCCAATACAATGGGTCAATACCATGGTAAGAACCCTTGGTTTTATAAATTTATAGCGCAATTAGGCATACACGACTTGGCACGTTCTTTTCCATGTGCATACGCTACTTCACTTTAACAAACCCGCGTATGCATTGTAGCATAACTTATTTATCATTATTCTGGCACTTTCTGAATTCATTTCTTCTGCTACTTCTGAACTGATCTGTAGATACATCAGATTTACATTATTAACAACTCATCAAGTCAGTTTCCATCACGAACAACTTCATAAGCAGGTTCCATCAAAGTCAACACATTGTATCACATTTCCAACAATCTCCCCTTTAACTCATCAAGAAGGTTGTCATCAACTCTATCAAGTAGGTTTCCATCAAGGACAACACTCTGCATCATATTTACAACAATCTAATTTCATCAAGTAGGTTACCATCAACTTCATCAAGTAGGTTGCCATCAAGGACAACACATTGCATCATATTGCCAATGGTTGGACAAGTAGCAAGATTCCAAGCAGCACCAAAAGAATAAAATATTATTTCCGTCAAAATAATTCTTCGATATCTAAAGGGAACAACAGAATATGGATTGTGGTATCCCAAGGGTAACAATCTCATTATTCAAGCCTTTACAGATGCAGATTCGGCAGGAAGCATTGATGATCGTAAGAGTACTAGTGGAGCAACATTCTATCTAGGTGGTTGTCTCGTATCATGGTTGAGAAAAAATCAAACCTCAATCTCGTTATCTACAACGGAAGCAGAATACATTGCAGCAACGACTTGTTGTACTCAAGTCCTTTAGATGAAACAAACTTTGCAAGATCCTCAAGTACAATTCAGTGAGCCTATTCCCATATTTTGTGATAACACTAGTGCCATCATCACCTCCAAGAATCTTGTCATGCATTAAAAAAAAACCACATTCAGATCAAATTTCATTTTGTTAGAGAACAAGTTGCTGAAAAGAATATCAAACTTGAATATATTGGTACAAAACAAAAAATATTTGATATCTTCACTAAACTTTTACCTCGTGAAGCATTTGAATATCTTCGCCATAATCTTTGGATTCTCCCAAGTTCTCATTATATTTTCCTTATTCATAATATAAAGGGGGAGTGGAAGTGTGTACAGGTTCGCATGATGGTTGTGTGTCAGGGGGAGTTACCATTTTCCATTGATGTCAAAGGGGGAGAGAATGTTGTAGGAAGAGTTGTCATGATCGTAGGGGGGGTACTTATGTTGCCATCAATTCCAAAGGGGGAGATTGTTGATTAGTGGTTGTCATTGATGTCAACCCAAGCAGCACCAGCGGCTACCCCTATCTTGCATGGGAGTTTTGACCTACCAAATTACTATATTATGAGTCAAGGATAATTTTGATGGTTTCTAATTTTGAGAAGTTTCCGTTGATATATGGCACACCACGTAATTATTCATGGTTTGAGAGATATTCATGTTTGAATTTAGTGACCCCAATTACTGGGCTAAAACCCCATGGAGTTGTGGCATGACACTAATAATTGGTTGTGGTCATTTAACAGTCAATGATTAATAATTTTTAAGCTCCTAAAATCCCTCCCATGTTCACTTGTTGAATGCCCTGTCAACCTAAGCATTTATATAAATTGTGATCCTCATATCTTCCTCATGCAGGGATTTTGCTACTTCAAATAGGTCATCATGGAATTTTCTCTATAAATTTTTGTCTATGAAGGTTCATAAGCTGAAATTTTTATGAGGGGAAGCAGAAATCCTGAGGAAGCTCTTGTAAAAATTTTAGATCATGTTACGCAATATTTTTTGAGATATGATCTGTGGAAGTTAGGGTTTTTGTAGGCTCATGAAATTCATATCAAAGAGGTGACCTTGGGAAAATCGTCATAACTCTCTCTATGAGTATCAGATTGGAATTTTGTAAAAAGTGGATTATAGCACACGAACTTTAGTTTTATTTGTATCAATGTAAAATTTGAATGAGGAAACAATGACACATGGCACGTCGTACAAATTCGCTCTACTGAACTAGTCCATAATTAGGTCATTGTGAGAGATTAGGTATACATTTTTCTTGAAGAATCCAAATTCAGTCAGACCTATGGCATTGGAAAGAAGACTTATAGGACTACTACAAGACTGAAAATCACATATTGGGGATCTGAAATAACAGAGATACACCAGATTCAATATCGAGCTCCTAGAAGGCAAAAAAAAACTAGATCATGTGTTGTCAAGGGATGGAATGGACCAGAATTTCTAGGGCAACAAAGCAAAGAAAGGTACAGCAGAGGTAAGCTCCAGGTAACTATATTATGTGTATGTATGTTCATCTCTTAATTGCATTAAGTTCTTTCTATTCTAATTTGTTTTTTTTGTTTAGCACTGACATATGCTCTGCAAGATGAGGTATGTTTTGCTATTATCATGTCATGTGTATTTCCTTGAAGAATTTTTGCAAGTATTATATATTCATCAAGATAAGGGTCAATACACAATCTAATGTTCTAAAGAGTGAGAAAGGGTAGCATGAAAAGAGCAACAATCAAGGTGCAGAACATCAACAAGAAGTTCACCACATGAAGTCTTCATGTGGGCAACACTGCATACACTCATTGTAAAGGTATCATTGTACTAAGTCATTGTAAAATCATCATTGTAAAATTTTTACAAGTGTCTATCTACCAAGAATTGAAGAGGTAGTGCCAGGAGGTCTAGGATCATCATTATTTATTTGTGTCATAGTTGGGGTTATGGTCTAGTGTGTCTTCTTCTTGTACATCATTCTATATCATTGTAAAGTGGACCATTTTCCCTGGTACGAGAGTCCATTCTTATTTTATTCTTCTATAGGGTGGTAGGCTCGTGCTAGGCTGGTGCATGAAGTCACCAACAGGTTCAAGAATTTGAAAAATTCATGGTGTTAGGGTGGTGCTAGGGTGAGTTGTAGCTCATTAGGTGTTGGGGCATCCGTTTAGTTGACTACTGAAGAATATTGGGCGTTGGAGCGTCCATACAGTGGGAGCTGGAGAAGAATGCACTTCTAGATTATAGGAAGTTGGAGCCTTATTTTAAATTGGATTTACTACTAAAGGATTATTAGAAAAGCATTCAGGTGGTTTTTGTCTCGGAGGGGGTTTCCACCTTAAAAACTGTGTGCACTTGTGTTCCTTTTGTTTACTGCTATCATTGTACAAACACTGATAATAATTGGAGATTAACTAATGCTCTAAAAGATTAATAATAATACTAATTGAAAGGAATAATGGTTCACCCCCTCTCTCAGTATTTCCAACAATAGCTTACGTGGCGGAAGTAGGTCCCGCAGGCATTCCTTATAGAATTTACTTGGATTTTTCTTATATACATCGGATTGAAAAATGATTCAAGTGAACTTTTACGAGTTATATATGCTTCGTTGTGGTTATGCGATAGCAATGATGCGATTTTCCTTTTCTTAAGTACTTTTAAAGAAAAACTTTAAGGTTTCATCCTTTTTTTATCCTTGTTTCTATATAATGAAATATTCTAAGGTTTTATTTGTTTTAACTCTAAAAACTAAAAGGGTCCCCATTATTTTCCAAGGTAATTATTGCTTAAAATAATGGGGGTTTTTTATTAGCACAACAGGACACCTGTTATATCCTCCCCATTATTCTCATTATATCCCTTCTTCTTCTTCAAACATTTCATCCAATAATGACCATATTCACCACAGATGAAACACTTCAACTTACTCAATTCCTTCTTTGGCTTTCCCTTCATTCTCTTGCAAGAGCCACATTTTCTTCAATAAAATTCTTCTTCTAGTGAAGGTCCTCATCTCATAGTTCCTCCTGAATGAATTCATCCCACAACTTGTTCCAGTCTGGTAGTTTCTCTCAAGTGATGGTCCATTTAATGAAGGGATTACATTCCTCGATGAAACCTTTCAAATAAATCCTCACCATTTTAGAATCTATAACAGTCTCACCGATGGTAGCTAGCTCATATTGAACTTGAGACAATCTTGTTAAATACGGAGCCAATGCTTCTCCATCCAAAATATTGGTGCTCTTCAACTTGTCCTTCAATACAAATAGTCAGTTCTTGTTCTTATTTTGGTGAAAATCCTAAATATCTTCCCACATCTCATGGTAATTACTCTTCCTTGATAGATGAGGTATCAAATGATCTGTGACACTGTCTAGGATGATTATCTTGGCCATCGTATCTAATTCTTCATACACTTCTAACTCCTTAGAGTTAGTTGGTTTCTTGATCTCCTTGTCAAAGAAATCATATATCTTTTTCACCACAAATACCAACTTGATCCTTTCCTTCCATGAACTATAGTTAGACAACCTATCTAACTTGTCCTCATATGGTAGACCAATCAATAATTTCACCTTTGCTACTAGTCCTTCAGCAACAATGGAAACAAATCCCTCTTGAGATGTACGTAGTGTTATGCACACTCTCATTCAATGACCCCTCAAATGTGGCTCTGATACGATGTTGAATTTTACACGCCACTCAAGAATCTAGTTTGGGTCTTAAATATCAAGCACAAACACACACAAATGCAACAACAATTCTACGTTTCATAGTAGATAACAATCAAGTGAATCAAATAGTGCACAATACAAAAGTTTCAACCCAAATTCATTATATTACAAATATTTAATACAATAATATAGGGCTCGTGTACCAAGGATCATATGGACCTTAAAATCCGCCCTGATACAAGAAAACTATGGCTTGGTATCGATAACAACTATGATGACCGTGAACAAAGTACAAATGACCTACTTACTAATGTAGTTTTCTCCACAACTTCGTTCAGTCTGTGTACTTTGAACACACCTGGTATTCCTTTTCCTTCCCTTCTATAGATCCATTACCTTCCCCTATCAATAAAATATGCTCCTTTAGGTTATTTAAATTTGGCTCAATTTAATTTTCCCTGTAGCTGCTCTTTAGTATAGCAAAGATTCCAACACATAGAGTATTATCATTGCTTCCTAGTTTTTCCTATTTAATTCTCCAATGAAGATAGACCTTAGGGCTTGGAGGTTTCCCACTTATCTCTGATAAAACCCTCTGTCTATCAGAAAACTAGGGCTTGAAAATTATCCCACTCAATTGAATCTTTACTCCTTCAAAGTGTAAATCCTTAGGGACAAACCAACTTCAAACTAACAAACCTTATATTCCTTCACAAGAAGATATACTTAGGGATTTTCTAGCAGCTACCTTACAACCCTCAACACTGTAAATAAAAATCTACCAAATACTTCCAATCTGGACATATCAACCTAACAATACATCAAGCATTAAAATACATAAAACATACCTCAACCAACTGACTCCTTCTACCCTTCTAGGTCACATTCCTAAGCATATACTCTTGAAATTTCTACTTAGTTAGCTAGGGAATATAGAAATTCCATGTAAACCCTCCAATTTTGGTCCAAAACCTCCACAAAAATTGTGTTGATCCTCAAATAGAGACCCTCTATCATTGCATTGTCCATCAAGCAACTCGACCTTGATATTCTACCTAAACTCTACTACTTAGAATCTTTTTCCGACAAATATACTAGGGATTGACCCTACCTAAAATAGCACAGAGAATGTGGCCCCTATTCACTGTAGATAAAAAATCCCCAAGACTTTTACGTAACTCCTCCTTTAAGCCTCAGTTGATCAGGAGTTCATGAATTTTTCTCAAAATTTAAAGTGCTTGAAACTGTACCGAACATGAGCGACTGAGTAGATCTTGTCATTCTAATTTTGGTACTGTGAACGTTTCAAAAAACCGATGCCATATGAGGGAGATATCACATTCTGATCATTTTCCCAAATAGCTAAAATTGCGACAGGTTTGACTGGGATGCCTAGTTAGCATGCAGGTACACAATCAGCAAAAGAAGAATATTCCATTTTCTCAAGCCAATGATAAGTTTCCAAGTGGCATGATTTGATTGGATTGGTGGATTGTATGAGTTGTTTTCTAGTCCAATGGAAGGGTGACATGTGGTCAGCCCAGAGGCTCCCACGTGTCCCCTGTATGGTTCAGTAAAATTTGGTTGGGGTATGGGGGGTTGGACCCTGTGACCTCCGGCGTGCCTGCATAGCCTTCCACCAACTCTGTTATTGTTCACATGTTACATTCAACTAACCTCAACATCATTTGTAACGGTGAACCATCTGAAGCCTCCATGATGTTTAAATTTCCAACTCGATCACATGCCACCTTCGCAATTAACTTTCTCTGGCGGTTACGGTTGTGGAACTCTAGTTCGAAGTGGAGTTCCACTCGGCAGTTTCGCTCTAGTTTTAATGTGACCGCGGGGTTTAAGGGGGTCGACATGTGGACACCCCCTCCATTAACCATTACACTTTATGTTGCAGCTAAGATTTTGGTGGGAGGTTTAGCGCGCCTCCAAATTCAGAGGTTTCGCTGAATTTAATTACAGTTAAATTGCAGTCCTCCAATTTTAGTGGAGGTTTTTTAGGGGACATTGGGAAAAAGCTTAGCCAGGTCAATTTTCTACCAATTTGGGTGAAACAAGAGTCTACCTAGACTAATTCGAGCATTATGGAGCCATTGGTGTAGAGAAAACAGCCAATGGAGGCATGTAAACACATGTATTTGCGAACTTTTGAGCAAAATGAAAGATGGACATGACATTGGGAGCTGGACTAGCAAATGTAGTCCAAGAGGGGTGAACTGCTTCATCATGCTTGCTGTGTAAATCTTATGTGGGGTTTCATTTCTTTGTTATACACTATTTTTCAGTGTTATTTAGGCTTATTTACATGCTTAAAAATCACAATTTCATCTATTTTTCATGGTTAACTTCCTCAATCCTTAAGAAAATAAATGGAGACAAATATGTACATGTTTTTTTACTGTAAAGACACTTATCACAAAAAAATAATACAGTCCTTTCAGATCAATTTGGCATCAGAGCTAGAGTTTATTCTCTAGTGTTTTTGTGTGCAAAAAATTGTTTAACTATTTGCAAGTGTTCACATGCTCACTAGGCTCAAGCTTAAGAGAGGAGAAGGCAAGCAAGAGGGTCTCAAAGTGAGCCACAACAAAGGAGGCTAAGATTGCCACATTCTCCACCACCTACTTCACCTCCAAAAGAAGCAGAAGAAACATTAAGCATGCCTCCAGGGGAAGAAGAAATCCATGAAGAGGTGGATCCAAAAGAAGAAGAAAGATTGTTCAGGAAAGCATTCCTTGACATGACTGAGATGGTGAGAATCCTTTATTAAGAAAGGAATGAGACACTAGAAGGAGAAGGATCCAAACTTCACAAGGAAGGACAGGGATCATCTGGAGGTCAAAATGATGAAGATAAATCAAAGAAGGGCAATGGAGGAAATGGAGGCAGTGGAAAGTCACTATCCTCACCCTCATCATCATCATCCTCTACTTCATCTTCAGTGCATCAGCCACATAAGTCAAATAACACTGGTAAAATTCCTTTTCTAAAACTTGATGTTAAGATTGAATTGCCAATGTTTAATGGTGAATTAAATGTAGAAAATCTTGATAATTGTATTAGGCAATTGGAGGTCTATTTGAGAACTTAGAACCTTCATGATGATGATACCAAAATCCAACTAGCTTCATTGAGAATGGAAGGTGCAACACTTGTTTGGTGGGAAGCCAAGACAAAGGAGGAGATCAAGAAGCATGGTAAGATTATACTATCATGGAATGATTTCATTACTGCAATCAAACAACAGTTTTATCCATTAGGTCATATGCAAAAAGCCATAATGAACTCGAAAAATATTAGACAATTGAAAGGACAAAATGTGCAAGAATACACCCAATAATTTAGGAGAAGAGCTCTCTTATTATGGGTAGATTTGCAGAGCCAAGATACTTTAATCAAGTACATGGGAGGCTTACATAGCTACCTAAGACATACTATTCTCATGTTTTGTTGGGTATGTGTTATATTCTTTCCACGACTAAGCATGCGGGGGGGGGGGGGGGCGGGGGGGGTAAGAGGGGGGCGATAGCCTCCTTGCGCCGGGCGCAACGGGGGGTCACAGTGGGGGCGGTAGCCCCCTCGTCAGGGTCCGGGGCAGCGCCTCGCGGGAAAATTTTTGGTCCCACCTCCGCCGGTGGGCGCCCCAGGCCCCCACTGTGCATGGTTTTGCACATGGTATTGGGGTACGATGGTTTTCGGCCCCTGGTATTTTTGTAGATCCGGTCAAGGGAACTATGGTTATGTTCTAATCCAGGGTTTATGGATTGGGGTTTATGTATGCTTCGGCATGTATATATATGTGTGTTGTAACACTAAAAGGAATATAATGAAAAATCAAGCTGGTCGTCCCGATTTGGGATCCAGGGGAAAATCTCTGTGTTTATCTATTTTATGTTTTATGCTCTCGCTATTGTTTATTTTCTGTTATAAGATTCGTGTGTAGATAATTTATGTTCAGGGTTAAAACCTACATTTGGTATCAAAGTTGTTTTGGCTTCAAGGGGATGCCTTTGCTGCTGAGGGTTTTTTGCTCGGGCCTGAGGTAGACCCTGTTCAGTGGGAGATCTGCGGGATCGATTCTTGCGGTGAAAGAAGATGGCGAGCGGCGGAAAGATAGAGATCGAGAAATTTAATGGTCAGAGTTTTGAGTTGTGGAAGCTCAAGATGGAGGATCTGCTGGTGGATAAAGATCAGTGGATCGTGGTAGATCCAGGTACTAAACCAACGGCAATGTCAGATGAAGACTGGAAGAAACTAGATCAGAAGGCTAAGAGCACAATACAGTTGTGTGTCTCAGATTCAGTATTGTTGAATGTATTTGGGGAAGCTACGACGAAGACCTTGTGGGAAAAGCTAGGGAATTTGTACCAATCTAAGTCTCTGGTGAATAAATTGTTCCTGCGGAAAAAGATGTATAACCTGAGGATGAAGGATGGAGACTCGGTGACAGAGCATTTGAACGCCTTCAATACTGTGGTAAGTCAGCTGTCATCTGTTGATATTAAAATCTCAGATGAAGATAAGTGCATCAGCTTGTTGTGTTCTCTACCAGATTCATGGGACAGTATGGTTATTGCAATAGGTAGCAATACAACTACCTTGAATTTTGATGACATTGTCTCAGCCTTGCTATCGGAGGAAATGAGACGGAGAAATATGGAGGGTCAGAATGGAGATGCCTTATCTGTACGAGGAAGGTCCCATAACAGAAACAAGAATAAGGTTTCGAGTGGGAGATCTAAATCTAGAGGGAGATCTAAATCTCCTGGAAAGTTTGTAAAGGTGTGCTGGAAATGTGGAAAGGAAGGGCACTACAAAAAGGACTGTAGATCTAAAGCTCCCGAGAAAGGAAAGGGATCTGATGATGCTCCTTCTGCAGAGGCAAAAACCACCTCGGATGAAGGTGGGGATGTGTATTTGGCTTCTTCTTCAAATACACATGTAGATCATGAGTCATGGTTGATTGACTCAGGTGCATCCTTTCACTTCACTCCCCATAGGGAGTGGTTCTACGAGTATGAAAAATATGATGGTGATGTCTTCCTAGGGGATGATAGGAAGGTCAGAATCGTCGAACGTTGAAAGGTCAAGCTGAAGCTGCAAGGTGGAAGGATTAGAACACTTCCTGGTGTTCTGCATATTCCTGCATTGGCCAGAAATCTGATTTCTGTAAGCAAGATGGATGATGTAGGTGTAAAAACAGTGTTCGAGAAAGATGCCTGCAAGATGGTTCGGGGAGCACTGGTATTAATGCGGGGAGTTCGGACTGGAACTATGTACAAGCTACAAGGTAGTACTGTTATTGATGGGTGTAACAGTTCTGTGGTTCCTGAAAGTGGGACGGAAAGCCTAGCTGTCTCTGGAGAAAAGACCATGTTATGGCATCAAAGGCTTGGACATATTGGAGAGAAGGGCCTTCAGATACTGCACAGAAATGGTATGGTATAAGGTATGTCTAATTGTTCTCTGGATTTCGATTTCTGTGAACATTGTGTATATGGGAAGCAGAATCGGGTGAGTTTTCCTTCTGGTGCTAAGAGGGCAAACAAGATATTAGAACTTGTGCACAGTGATGTGTTTGGACCTGTGTCAGTTCCATCACTGGGAAAGTCTGTGTACTATGTTTCATTCATAGATGACTTCTCAAGGAATACATGGATATATTTCTTGAGGAAGAAATCTGAAGCTTTTGACATATTTAAAGAATTTAAGGCTTTGGTGGAAAACCAGACAGAGAAGAAGATAAAGGCGTTGAGGACAGATAATGGTGGGGAGTTCTGCAAGAAGGAATTTGAAGAGTTCTGTAAGAAGTGTGGTATAGCACGACAGAAGACTACTCCATACACACCTCAAAAAAATGGAGTTGCAGAAAGAATGAACAGAACACTGATGGAAAAGGAAAGAAGCATGCTCAGTGGTACCGGGTTAGGACAAGAATTCTGGGCAGAGGTAGTGGAGACTACATGCTATCTGGTTAACAGATCACCTTCATCAGTGTTGGAGGATAAGACTCCACATGAGGTATGGACTGGTAAGAAACCCTCTCTTTCACATCTAAGGGTATTTGGATGTGATGCATATGTACATGTTCCAAAGGAGAAAGGACCAAGTTGGATAATAAATCTGAAAGGTGCATCTTTATTGGGTATAAGGATGGTTTAAAGGGTTACAAGCTTTGGAACCCAGAAACAAGGAAGGTTGTGTACAGCCGAGATGTGGTGTTTAGAGAAGTGAAAGATGTTGTTAAACATGAAGTCCTACCAAAGGAACCCGAGAAGATAGAGTTTGAGCTAAAGGAGGATGAATCAGACTCTACAACAGAAGAAGACTCAGAAGATGAAGAGCCACAAACTCCAGCTTTGAGAAGATCAGTTCGGGGAAGAAGGCAACCAGAAAGGTATAGTCCATCTGCTTTCTGTTCAGGTTTTGCCTTAACTATAACTGATGATGAACCCAGAACTGTCAGGGAGGCAGTAGATTCGGAGGATGGAAAACTATGGAAGGAGGCCATGGTTGATGAAATGGCATCCTTGCACAAAAATGATGCATGGGATTTGGTGGAGTTGCCGGCTGGAAGGAAGCCCATTGGGATCAAATGGGTGTTTAAGAAGAAGATGAATGTAGAAGGAAAGGTGGAGAAATACAAAGCTCGGTTGGTAGCGAAAGGTTATTCCCAGGTGCCGGGAATTGATTTTGGTGATATTTTTTCTCCTGTTGCCAAGGTTACTTCTATTAGATTACTTTTATTTGTTGCTGCTGCATTTGATTTTGAGATAGAACAGATGGATGTGAAGAAAAATTTTCTTCACGGGGATCTAGAAGAGGATATCTACATGAAGCAACCTGAAGGCTTTATGGTGAAGGGTAAGAAAGAACTGGTATGCAGGTTGAAGAAGTCTCTGTATGGGTTAAAACCGTCACCAAGGATGTGGTATCAGAAATTTGATACCTATATATGGGGACTTGGCTTCACCAGAAGCAAGGAGGATCACTGTGTTTATTTTAAATTAATTGTTGACCATGCTATTTATTTGGTCTTGTATGTGGATGATATGTTGTTGATTGGAAATGAAAAAGAGATTATCCAAGATTTGAAGACCCAACTATTCTCCAAATTCGACATGAAGGATCTTGGTGCTGCAAAATATATTTTGGGCATGGAAATTAAGAGAGATTGGGCAAAGAGGAAGATCTGGTTAAACCAGAGGAAGTATGTAAAAACTATATTGCAGAGGTTCAATATGAAGGATATTAAACCAGTGAATGTTCCTATTCCTGTAGGTGTAAAGTTGTCTGCTGAATAGTGTCCCAAGACATAAGAAGTAGAGGATTATATGTGTCGTGTTCCATATGCAGGTGCAGTGGGTAGCCTGATGTATGAAATGGTCTGTACTAGACCAGACATTGCACATTCAGTGGGAATATTGAGCAGGTTTATGTCAAACCCATGGAAGGAGCATTGGACAGCAGTGAAGCGGGTTTTCAGATATTTACGTGGCACTAGTGATTATGGCTTGTGCTACCAGGGAAGACCAGGATTGGAAAGAATGTTGGAAATTAATGGTTTTGCTGATGCAGACTGGGCTAGATATCTAGACCAAAGAAGATCTACAAGTGGGTATGTGTTTAGCCTATTTGGAGGCGCAGTCAGTTGGATGAGTAAAAGACAGTCTGTAGTGGCTCTTTCAACTACAGAGGCAGAATACATAGCAGCCACTCATGCAAGCAAGGAAGAAATTTGGTTGCAGAGATTGTGTTCAAGTATGGGGTTGGTACATCAAGCTGTAAGGATAGACTGTGACAGCCAAAGTGCAATTTTCTTGGCTAAGAACCCTGCTTATCATTCAAAGACAAAGCACATTGAAGTTCAATATCACTTTGTTAGAGATATGGTTGAGGCTAAAAGGGTGTTGCTGGTAAAGGTGGACACTTTGAATAATGTTGCAGATGCATTGAAAAAGTCTATGAGCACTCAGAAGTTCTCTTGGTGTAGAGAAACAATGGGTGTTGAAGAATTGGGCCAATGACTAAGCTCTCCTATGGCCCCCTGTGGAAAGAAAACAACAAGTGGGAGAATGTTGGGTATGTGTTATATTCTTTCCACGACTAAGCACGTGCGGGGGGGTAAGAGGGGGGGTGATAGCCCCCCTGTCGGGGTCCAGGGCAGCGCCCGGGCGAAAATTTTTGGTCCTGAATTTCTGGTGGGTAGTCCGCGTCCATGGTTTTGTGCATGGTTTTGCACATGGTATTGGGGTACGATGGTTTTCGGCCCCTGGTATTTTTGTAGATCCGGTCAAGGGAACTATAGTTATGTTCTAATCCAGGGTTAATGGATTGGGGTTTATGTATGCTTCGGCATGTATATATATGTGTTGTAACACTAAAAGGAATATAATGAAAAATCAAGCTAGTCGTCCCAATTTGGGATCCAGGGGAAAATCTCTGTGTTTATCTGTTTTATGTTTTATGCTCTCGCTATTGTTTATTTTCTGTTATAAGATTCGTGAGTAGATAATTTATGTTCAGGGTTAAAACCTACATGTTTAACCCTACAATTCTAGATGAATTTTGTGTTCAGGACACACATCTAGAAGCTAGAGGGAAAAACATTACTAATGAGGGTAGGAGGAAACATTTTAAGGGGAAAAAAAAGAGAAGACCTCAAAAGGTAAGGGAAAAAAGAATGCATCTGTCAAGAAAGAGGGAGAAAAAGTGGTTTGTAAACATTTTTCAAGAGAAGGCCATGATGAGAATCATTGTTGGAAATTACATCCTGAAAAGAGGCCCAAACATCAGGACAACAAAGGGAAACAAAAAACTGCAGCTACAACTCAACATGATTTAGGAGAGGATTCAGGTGATGAATCTAAAATTACAGCCATGGGATTGAAGAACATGAAGGGGAAAGAAATGGAAACTAAACCCATTACTAGTACATCAAACTATCACATACAAGCTCCAAATGAAGAAGAGAGAATTGAGCTGTTTCATGTGAGGGTCATATCCAAACATACCAATATTGACACATTGTTTAACAGTGGGTCACAAAAAAACTTAATCTCTGAAGACTTGGCCAGGAAACTTAATCTTGAGACCATTCCACATCCAAAACCATATCCACTTGGGTGGATTTGTAAGGATGCAAATATACAGGTTTCAAAGAAGTGCACATTGCGGTTTGCAATAACTGCACATTTTGTTGACACAGTTGAATTAGATGTGGTTCCGCTTGATATTACAGGTATTGTGTTGGGCAGTCCTTACTTGTATGATAGGAAATAGATCTTCCATCGCCATGAGAACAAATACCATTTATTCAAAAATGGCAAGGAGTAAATTGTTATATCACATCGTAAGAAGACAAATATTGTTATGGTAAATGCTGGATAGGTAAAAAGGGTGGTAAATTCAAGTAAGAATTTTGTTCTTCTAATGATTAAGCCTAAAGCTGATGTTAATCATGAATCATTTGAGGATTGTGATCCTAATTTGAAATTAGATTTATATGACGTAGTTGATGCACATCATGAGATGTTTTAGGAGCCAACAGGATTGCCTCCAAAAAGGGAGATTCAACATGAGATTCAGTTGCAGCAATATTGTCCTCTTCCAAACATCAGCATGTATTGCATGTCGATAATGGAGAATGCTGAAATAAAGAGGCAAATCAAGGACATGTTGGACAAGGGACTCATAAGGCCAAGAAATTCGCCATGCGGTTCACCCATAGTCTTGATTTCGAAGAAATATGGGACTTGGCACATGTCTGTGGACTTCAGAGCTTTGAACAAGATAACGGTAAAGAATAGATACCTACTCCCAAGGATAGATGATTGACTTGATCAGCTAAAAGAAGCAAAGTTTTTCACTAAGTTATATTTACGAAGTGGATACCATCAAGTAAGAGTTTTAGAAAGTGATATTTGGAAGACTGCATTCAAAACCAAACAAGGACTCTTTGAGTGGTTGGTTATGCCATTTGGTTTGTGTAATGCATCGGCAACTTTAATGCATGTTATGGATAATGTTTTGCGTCCATATCTTGATGACTTTGTGATTGTGTATTTAGATGATATACCGATTTTCAGAAAAACAAGAGAAGAACATGTCTTGCATGTGAAAAGGGTGCTGGATGTTTTGAAGAAAAATAAATTATTTCTTAAGATGTCAAAGTGTGAGTTCGGAAAGACTTATTTGGTTTATTTGGGACACATTGTAGGAGGAGGTGAGTTGAGAACTGATCCTTCTAAAGTGGAATCCATTGTGAATTGGCCCACTCCCAAAACAGTAACCGAGGTAAGAAGTTTCTTAGGCGCAACTCAGTTTTGGAGAAAGTTTATTGCTAACTTTTCTACCATAGAAGCTCCTATGCATGCAGTGATAGGTGTGAATATAGGCTTCCAATGGGGAGGCAAATAGCAACAATTGTTTGAAGCTTTAAAAGACAAGATCAGTTCATCTCCAATCCTTGCATTACCGAAGTTGAGACAACCATTCGAAATACAAACTGATGCTAGTGATTATGCCATGGGCGCAGTACTTTTGCAGCATGGTAAGCCTATCACTTTTCATTATGAAACATTCAATGGTGTTGTAACTAATTATCCTACATATGACAAAGAGCTGTATGCATTGGTAAAAAGCATCAAGAAGTGGAAACACTACTTGATGGGTAAATAAGAGATTATACATTCCGATCACCAACCATTACAGTACTTGCAGTCTCAAACAAAATTGCAGCAATCACGACATTTCAGGTGGATGGGTTTTCTTCAACAGTTTCACTTGGTTATAAGGTACAAGAAAGGTATTTTCAATAAATTTGTTGATATGCTTTCAAGGCCAATCATAAGTGCTTCTAATTTACTTTAAAATGATTCTATCGTACATGAGAGTTACATAGAATAATATGCACATGATGTTGATTTTCAAGATGTGTATGCTAGTTTGAGTGAAGGGAATCAAGTTTGGGAAGATGATTATCACGTGCACAACAATTTGCTGTTTCATTTGGGCAAGCTGTGTATACCACAAGGAGAGAGGCTTAGTGACACTTTGGGGTAAGAAAAATAGTGGCACATCTACAGAGGTATTGCTATTGGCCTTGCATGATAGATAGTGTGTCATGTATTATAAGAGGTTGTTCTATGTGTGCAACAAGAAAGCCTAGCAATAGGAAGCTTGGGTTATACACGCCACTACCGGTACCATCAAGGCCATGGGAGAGTGTCTCCATGGACTTTTTTGGAGGTCTACCTATGTCAAGAAAACAACATGATTATCTTTATGTAGTTGTGGATAGATTCAGTAAAATGTGTATACTTATGCCATGTAAGAAAACCATTACTGCTGAAAAAACTGCGGAACTTTATTTTCAACATGTATGGGTTCATTATGGATTTCCAACTTCTATTGCTAGTGATAGAGATTCCAATTTCATTGGGAATTTTTGGTCCAATCTTTGGAATATGACGGACACAAAGTTGAAAAAGGGTATTTCTTTTCATCTGCAAAATAATGGCCAAACCAAGGTGGTGAACATAATTGTTCAACACGCTTACAACCAGACAAAACACTCTTCTACAAATACTTCACCTTTTGAAGCATGCTTTGGGTATTTTCCGGAATCACCATTAGACTTCATCTTCGAGAAGGATGTTGCAATTGATGGGCATAGTGATATTGACAAGGCTCGAAAGTTCATTGAGAAAATTTAGATAATTCATTAACAAGTTCAAGAACAGCTTGAGGAGAGTCAAAGAAAATACAAGGAGAGGCATGACAAACATAGAGTTTAACACAAGTTTCAAGAAGGAGATGAGGTATGGTTGCACATAAGCAAAGAGAGGATGCAAGGAGAAGGTAAAAAACTCAATCCCATTCGCTATGGTCCATTCAAGATAATCAAGCAAGTTTGTAACAATGAATTTCAACTTGACTTGCCTTCATATATGAAAATGTATTCAGTTGTTAATGTTGAAAACTTACGTTTGTATGAGCCACCTTTGATCGATGATCAAGGAAGTGATGTTCAACTGCCTTCTATTGAAGATTTCTCACCATAATTTCTAGATGAGCTCAAGGAGGATACCATTCTTGATAGGAGGACAAGATAATCTAAGAGGGGAAGTGTTGACTACATTCGAGTTGGGCTCAAAGGTAGTAATCCAAGCAAGGAAAAGTGGATGGAAGTTGGAAAGGTGAGGGAGTTGTATCCTCATCTACTGAATAGGTAATCAAAGTCTTCTAGGGTCCAAAAGCTTCCCAATGGGGAGGTCTGAACAGGTGTTCATGAATTTTTATCAAAATTGAAAGTGTTCGAAACTATACCTGACCTGAGCAACTAGGTAGATCTTTTTGTTCTGGTTCCTACACCATGAACGGTTCGAAAAACCAATGTTGTATGAGAGAGATATCGTGTTCTGATTATTTTCCCAAACAGATAAAATTGCGATAGGTTTGACTGGGATGCCGAGTCAGCATGCACGTACACAGTCAGCAAAAGAAGAATATTCCTAAGAATATTCCATTTTCTCAAGCTAATGATAATTTTCCAAGTGGCGTGATTTGATTGGATTGGTGGATTGTATGAGTTGTTTTCTGGAACAATGGAAGGGTGACATGTGGCTAGAATCGAGGCTGCCATGTGTCCCCTGTATGGGTCAGTAAAATTTCGTTGGGATCCAGGGGTTTCGACCCCATGACCTTTGGCACGCCTGCATATCCTTCCACCAACTTCGCTATCATTTGTTTCTTACTCTATAAGTGCTTCAGATATATTTAAATTGTAATACATTGAATGTTGGGGGGGGGGGGGGGGGGGTGGGGGACCGCCGACAGCCCCGTTGATATTGTTCACATGTTATGTTCAACTAACTACAACATCATTTGTAAGGGGGAATCGTCTGACGCCTCCGTGAAGTTTAAACTTCCAACCCAATCACATGCCACCTTCGCAATTAACTTTCTCCGGCAGTTATGATTGTGGAACTCCAGTTCCAAGTGGAGTTTCGCTCCAGTTTTAATGTGACTGCGAGGTTTAAGGGGGTCGGCATGTTGCCACCCCCGCCCTTAACCATTACAGTTTATGTTGCAGCTAAGACTTCGGTGGGAGGTTTAGCGCGCCTCCAAATTTGGAGGTTTTTCCAAATTAAACTGCAGTCCTCCAATTTTAGTGGAGGTTTTGTAGGGGCATTGGGAAAAAGATTAGCCAGGTCAATTTTCGATAAATTTGGGTGAAACAAGAGTCTACCTAGAATAATTTGAGCATTTTTGAGCCATTGGTGCAGAGAAAACAACCAATGGAGGCTTGTAAACACATGTATTTGCAAAATTTTGAGCATAATGAAAGATGGACATGCCATTGGGAGCTGAACCAACAGATGTAGCCCAAGAGGGGTGAACTGCTCCGTCATGCCTGTTGTGTAAATATTATGTGTGGTTTTATTTCTCTATTATACATTGATGTTCAATGTTATTTAGGCTTATTTACATGCTTAAAACTCACAATTTCTTCTATGTTTCATGGTTAAATTCCTCAATCCTTAAGCAAACAAATGGAGAAAAATATGTACATGTTTTGTAACTGAAAAGACACCTAGCACAAAAAAATAATACAGTCCTTTCAGATCATCGGCTAGGCTTCCTAAACTTAGCCTTCAAACTCAAAAAATATAGACCACAAATTCATCCTTCCTTCTCTTGAAATATGCTTTGATATGTTGTGGCTCCTTAGATCAAACATTCTTCACCTTTGATGTATATCACTTGTGATTTTCATGGGATGTGGTATCTTTTGTCTCTATTTATAGATATATTAGTGGGTGTCTTGTGCCACCAAGGGTCACCTCATAACCAAAAATCCTACCTTAACGAAATGTTAAATCTTCATAAATTTACTTGACAAAAACATTTCTCATTAAATCATTGCTACCATACCGATGCCTATGGTACCCCTCATTCCTTCAAGGGTTCCCCACACATTCTCCATGGTCAAATAATATAAAATGATGCTTGGTTTCACATCCACAAATTTGGATGCAAAACCCATTGCTTGGGTAATTTTTCCATGAAGTGCTTTATTGGTGCCAACTCACACAAGTGTAGTGCTCAGGTTTGTGGAGTACCTCCCAAGCTACATAAATAGACACGGTTATGCATGTTGGATAGAGACCTACATTTTCTTCAATGTCTCACCACTCCCTTGATTATTATTCTTAAATTTGATACTCCTAAAGTCCTAAAAAAAGGGTGGATTGAATATATTTGAATCCATTGGACCCCAAGTCTGTGAGTGATCCTCTTATATAGAGGGGTTTTGGCCAATGAAGCTTGAAACATATCAGGAGAATGAAACTCTATGATATTAATGCTGTGAGGTAGTGCTTTCCATCTCCTTTAGAAATATTGTGAGCTCTCTTCTCCCAATAACCTAAAATTACCCTCAAAGTCGAGGATGGCCTCCACTTCCCTTTGCTTGTAAACCTCCACTACTTTAGGATCCTCTCTTAGAATTGCATGAGTGGAAGTGAGGATTGATGTTTGGGATATTCAAGTCCAATCCAAAGTATTTCCTTAAGCTATACATTCATTATTATTTTCACTTCTTCAAATCTAATCTCCTCATACCTTAGCCAAAGTGCTTGGGCCATCAATTGTGCATCCCCCAAATATGGATTTGGATCCCATATGGTCATATTAGAAATAACAAGGTTGGGAATGTAAAATTCATCAAAATTGGCCTTATATTATATAGCACATTGATGGTAAAATTAAATGAAGTCCTTGACATCTTGTAGAGGGAGAGATCCTCTTTGTGCGAGAACTTTTATTGACAACTGCACCACTTCTCCTTCAGGAATGAGGAGTAAGTTTTTGAATGTTTTCTGCACTGTATTTCTTCTAAAGAAAGGTGTGCCATAGTGCCTAATTCATTTCTAAGGTTTAAACTTAGGTTTCCTTCTCCTGTAGTAATATTTGTGTCGATTGCAATTGGGCCTTTAGCTTCTTTTTTCCTCCTTCTAGGTGATCCCTTCTATCTGATTCATCAAATATGAGGAGTTCCATTTATTCTCTCCTCTTCTTTATTTCATCTCCCATCTTGTCGATATCAACAACTCCTTCGGATTGTGAAAACTTCTTCCATCGATCAGTTTCAACCTTATCCTGCTCAACCTAAAGGAATAACTATGTTTCTATGAGCACAGAAATAATTTTTCCTACTTAAATCCAAGAATAAGAGGAAGTCTTCTTGGAATTGGTTGATTTTTTGTTCTTTGAGTCTCATGTAGCACTATTGTTTGTTTCTATAGAT
The DNA here is from genome assembly GCA_034641835.2 of Pinus albicaulis. NCBI lineage: Eukaryota > Viridiplantae > Streptophyta > Pinopsida > Pinales > Pinaceae > Pinus > Pinus albicaulis. The sequence continues at coordinate 262,811,692 of CM076575.1, read as the reverse complement.
CTATAGGATACTCCTATAATAAGTAAATATCCTGATGTATTTGAGCACTTTTTCCTTTTGATTGTACTTGCAACTTCATTTTCTCAGGAGGTGTTGGTATTACTATTCTTTGTATCATTCATGCTATTAATTTTCATCCTTTTACATCCTGCGGATCTTCATTTTTAGGGCTACGGGTTTAATAAATGGTTATAAGAGTGGGAGATGGAGGCCTTGATTTTCCATTGTACTGTACTCTAGTACTCTTTATTCTTCTATTGAAAACAAGTGGTTGAGTATGTTTACTTTCCTTGGGCTTTATTGGAGTGCTTAGTGTTGCAAATGTAGCAACTATTTATTTTTCTTCATCCTCCAAAATTTATTCTCCTTTTTTTTGCGCAATAGGTCTTTTTGCTGCCTCTTTCTTCCTATTTTTAGTTTTCCTCTTATTTGGTTTCTCAACCTCTTCCTAAGGTTCTGCTGATACTTCATGAGGCTCTATCATATCTTCCTGAAACTCTGTTTGAGGGTCTGTCAATTCATCCTAGCGTTTTCCAACCCTATTTATGCCAACTCTACCTATGGCTCTACTAATTTAGCCTAGGTCTCTAAGAAGTTATGTTTGTCCATGTAAATAAAATATAACTAAGTAATGGGGCACTAGAGATGTTATAATCCACCCATGACTATAAATCTGATTAGGCCATGATTGGATAGGTAATTGTTTTCTCTCCTTCACTTTTGTGCTCATCTCTTTTAGATATTGGAGGAGAAAATGTGGGATACTTAGCCTCTCATTGAATAGGTAGGTCAAATTGGAATATTAATTGATAAAAGGAGGTTAAATTGATAATAATATATTATGCTTAACCTTCCTTCAAAAGAAATATATTTGAGGATCTGATATACTATTTCATCCCACATGCATGCTAAGCTTTCCCTTCTCATTCCATTTTTGTCTTCATCTGGTTTCTCAACAGGGAGAATAATTCCTCTTTTTGCAATGATGTCTTCATGTCACTCCTATTTATTCCATTTCAATGACTTTTGAAGTTTAGTGACTTTACTGATTAATTATTCATCAATGTATATGATCAGCCCTTTAACTACAAACTACTTCACAGACTTCAGTGTGTTGTAGCTTTAATGAAAATTCTAGGGAAATTTCATCATCATATCATGTTAGTTTCTCAAGAACCCTAGATGGTGAAAATTTTATAAGATAGCACTCACCTCAGGAATTTGACGAATCCAAGCGGTTTCTATGGGTTATCTTCTGTTTAATCCCACTCCCATTATATGATATAACTTGTACAAGTTTGGACACAAATTTTCTTGCAAGGAAATGTTGTTGTTGCACTGCTACAAGGATTAGGGTTTTCTTGTGGCAGTAGGGGATCCTATAGGTAAAGGAAAATGCACAATCTTCCAACCAATTCTTCTAAAAAAAATTATCACTCCATAATTTGAATCAATCTGCATAATTTAAATTTAAAGACAAATAAAAATAAGTGGTTGTTGTTGGTGTGCCAAAATGCTCTATTTATACTCCCTTCCTATAATCATTAACCATTTTTTTATCTCCATAAACCTTCTCATTCCTGCACTAGTCCAGGAAAACTATCTATTCCTACATAAAATTCATATTTTATGATTAAGGTTTACTAGGTGCTTTATTAATCATTTTAAATAGATTTTGTGCCTTTAAATATTTCTTGTAACTTATATTTACTTTCCTAAAGTTATTTGATAAGCTAAGTATTAATAACTATGATAGCATGATCTAGTACGAGCAGATTCCTAGACTGCCATCAATCATTATTCCATGATCTCCACAACATTTTGATCACTCCACGAGGGCATTTTGGTCCATGTCTTCCAGTTTGGTTGCAGATTATCTGAAGTTAAACACAGGCAGAGCATAGTCAGAGATGTTGCTGAAGATAGGGTCTACGACCAGCAATTAGCTCATGCCTTATTATAGTTGTTGGCCCAATTTTGTAATTTTTTTTGTTAGTCCATTCAACCGAAAGGCTTGATTTGGCAACAGCTCTGTAATTAGCAATCATGGCCATAGGATGAAGGACTGTATAAAAGATAGCTCTTAGATAGAACTAGGTTAGAAATAGCAGCGTGACTGTAATCCTATTTAATTTGCAATTTCATTATCGCCCTTTCTTTGGGATGGACTTGAACCATAATGTATGTTTGTTGATCGAAGCTAATACAAGGAATCGCACCATGATTTTCTCACATGGTGTCTAATTTTTATTGATGCATTGATTAAAAGTGTTGAAGAGTTTCATTTCTTAAAATGGGAAATGAGTTTTTTGGCTAGGGCCCAACCAACACAAATCGTTTACCCTTGTGCTTTCGTTATTTTAAAAGGTTTGTGTGTCAATTTATTTACTTGTAGATGCGTGGCTTAAATATTTATTTCGTTCTTGCTTCAGAGTTATGATTTAATTTCATTTAATAGTCAAAGTGTGAACGGATCTGTTGTGTGAAAGTTTGAATTGAATTTATTTATTTCCTGCAATTTCTTTCCTGATTTGCTTCTGCTTGGATTTTTCAGGAAGATTCTTCCTACACCAGTGCATGTAGGATTCTTCACTCTTTTTTGCTCACTTATTTACAACAAGTGTTCTTTTCCTTTTTCCTGTATACGATTTAATTTACTTCTGCAAGCAAGCGTTATCATTAAAAGAAAGCATTCCTAATACTAAAAGCTAAACTTATGAAGGATAAGAATGACTTCGTGAAATGAGAAAGAACGACATTGCAATGTCTTAATTTATGTCTGCACTTCATGATTTAAGGAAAGGGATGAAAATTAATATGTAACATTATAAGTGAACTTGTCAAGAGTTATATTTGATTGCATGAAAATTCCTTTGATTGAAAGTCTGATTTCATTATTGAAGATTGTTTCGCTTTATAAGTTTATTTTTACTGCAAGTTCACTTGATTAAAGCATTCTTTTTTGTTTGTATTTTTATCTCAGAATTCAACTGGCAATTTCAATTCTTTTCAACACATCCTTTGGTTCTTTCGAAAGTAAATTGGAAACCTTGGTGTTGGAAGATTTGTCCTGGTGCAAGAGACAATGTCTTGTCACAGGAACAAAGTGCTCTAAGCTTGAAGGTTTAGAGAACCTACATGAAGACATAAGTCTTCAGTATAAGAGGGTAAAATATAATTTTCACATAAGTTTTGTACCTGCACTAGTGCAAGCAGATTGAAAGAGTACAGGAACGGTTGCTTAGATTAAAAGGAAAATCATTTAGAAGGAAGATATTTTCAAGGGCCCACTTGTTAAACTGCCACCATCTATACTGAAGATAAACATAGAGTTTTATTTCAGCATTTAAGATTGTTTCCAGCGGTGTGAAAGTTCCTTTACTTGATTCCTTCACAAACACATTCTTTTACATTCCAGCAATAGAGTTGTTTTGGTGTCAATTTCTTTTGAAATTATTTTCTGTTTGATTCTACAATATTCAATTAAGAAGTAGGAATGGGAATATGAATTTTTTTACCAATTCTAGCATTACCTATGCTCCATCTCTAAGTTTACTGTTAAGTCACTATATTAATATTGTAGTCCCTTATTATGTTAGTGTAGCCCCCCTTATTGTTATTGTTGTACCCTTGTAACCCCCATATTGTTATTATTGTGCCCTTACATTATTATTGTTAGGTCGGTTAGGATTACATTGTGGCCCCATGGAATCCTATATATAGAAAGGAGGTTTTTTCATTTGTATCATTCAAGAATTGTTCATTTATTTAATGTATTGGAGGTTTCCCCCTCGAAGTGTCTGATTTATAAGGCGTTAATCTCTCTTTTCTTCTATTTTTGGAGCTGGTTTCATAACATTTGGTATCAGAGCTTTGGATTCTAGGGTTTCGCTGCTCCAAACAGGTCATTGTGGAATTTTCGCTATAACGTTTTTTCTATGAAAGTTTAGAAGATAAATTTTTAGAGTGCGAAGCTGAAATCCTGAAGAACATCGTCGCACAATTCTAGAGCTTGGTTTGCAATATTTTCAGAGATATGATATGTGGAATTTAGGAATTTTTGCAGGCCCCTGAATTTAACCTAAACAGATCATCGTGGATTTTTTGCTATAAATATTATTCTACAAGGTTTCAGAAGCTAAAATTTTCACAAAGAGAAGCCAAAATCCTGATGAACCTCCTGTAAATATTTCAGAACTTCGTTCGCAATATTTTTGGAGATATGATCTGTGGAAGTTAGGATTTTTTCAGGCTCCCGAATTTCATCTCAAAGAGGTGACTGTGGGAAAAACGTCATAACTCTCTCTCTGAGCGTCGGATTGAGATTCTGTAAAAAGTGTTTGCAAGTAAATAGACTGTAGTTTATTTTGTATCAATTTCAGAGTCGAAAAAGGAAACATGGACACGTGGTAAGTCGTACAAGTTTTCTCTATTGAACTATTCCATAATTAGGTCATCGTAGGATATTGGGCATAACTTTGTCTTCAAGAGTCCAAATTAGGTCAGACCTCTGGCATTCGAAAGAAGATTCAGATGGATAATTCAAGGAAAAATTTTAGTTATTAAGGATCCAAAATCACATAGATAATTCAGTTTCAATATCGAGCTTCTGAAAAGCAAGAAAAAGGTGTGTATTTGGTTTTTAAAATTGCATATCGTTTGTTTGAAAAAACAGTTTGCAGTGATTCCAAGGGCATATTTTATAATTTTTATCATTATTGGGTTCTATAATGCCTCCAAAAAATAATTCCATACCCATTAAGCCCTCAAAACTCTATACTATGATGCATGAAGAGGAAGAATTGTAGTATGAGATATCAAAATTACGGTACCAAGTGCAACAAATTTTGATCTTACGAAGAGCAATCGAAGATGACATAGATGGTTTAAAAGAAGAAATGGAGGCTAAGTTGGATGGTTTGAAGGATCAAATAATAGCTAATATGGATAATAAATTAGTGGAAGATCACATCGAGCATCAACAACAAGTTCTCCAACTCTCAAAGGATAACCTAACTTTGGTGCAGAATCTACAGGAAGATCAACATCACATCGAAAGAAGTTTTGAAGTAGTCACAAAAACAAGAACTCGACAAGTACAATCAATTTCAGAGTATCTCAACAAGTGGAAGAACTTTCCTGTAGAAGATTCCACATGGGAGGATGAGAATTTTATACAGAAGCATCAAGAAATAATCAAGCGTTGAGGACAACACTTGTTTGAAGGAGAGGGGAATGTTAAGTCCCTATATTAATAGTGTAGTCCCTTATTATGTCAGTGTAGCCCCCCTTATTTTTATTGTTGTACCCTTGTAACCCCCATATTGTTATTATTGTGCCCTTACATTATTATTTTTAGGTCGGCTAGGATTACATTGTGGCCCCACTAGGAACATTGTGGCCCCATGGACTCCTATATATAGAAAGGAGGTTTGTCATTTGTATCATTAAATAATTGTTCATTTATGTAATGTATTGGAGGTTGCCCCCTCGAACTGGCTGATTTCTAAGGCGTTGATCTCTCTTTTCTTCTATTTTTGGAGTTGTTTTCATAACATTTACGAAACCCCCGAGTTGACAATTAAGTGTTGAAGGAGCTTGCTAAAGTGAAATTCTTGCACCCAAAATTTTGGAGTTGTTGCTGGGGAGGCGATTTGAATTGGTAAGAATTTTCTATTTTTTGCAATAGGTGTAAGTGTGCTATAATTTTTTTTCCAGTGTGCTTCTATTGTTCAAAGGAATTTGTAGGTGTTGAGTTATCTTTAAATTTTCATCATTTTAATGGAATTTCGTTTTGTCATTTTTGAAATGAATGCCTAAAAGAGGTAGGGGTCCGAATCCCACTAAGGGCCAAGGAAATACTGATAAATCTGAAATCGAATCTCATATTGGGCCTCCTTTTGCAGGAAGAAAGTTCAAACAAACCCAGACTTATCACGCAGGAACTTTCCACTTGGATTATGCCAACAATAGTCTAGGGGTGACATAGCCCACGAAGGGGAGGAAGGAGACTATCAAAACCAATATTCAACCTTCCTAGCCTGTTGAGAGTAGTTCGATTGGAGGAGCAACAATGGAAGATCATGAGGACCATGCCAAGGGATCTGGCGAAAATTAGGTAAATGAGGAACAATCCACTTTTGGATTCCCAATTGTGGATTCGGATGTAACTATGAAAATGAAAAATATACCACCATTAACTCTTCCTCATTTCCATGGTAAGGTAAATCAAGACCCAGACTCTTTCCTATTCGAGTTTGATATTTTGTGTAGAAGTTATGATTATTCATCTAATGCTCAGAAATTAAAGTTGTTTCCCGCAAATCTCAAGGATGCATCTTTATGCTAGTTCATGGGACTAGGGGGAACACTATAGATTCTTGGGAATAGATAAAGAGAGTGTTCTTGTCGAAATATCATGAATATTGTAAAACTATAGATATTCAAGATGATATCTTTACTATTGTGCAAAATGATTATGAGACTCTAGAGAACTACTTAGAGAGATTCCTTTACATCCTTCAAAGGTCAAAGCACAAATTTGATCTAAGTACCATTAGAACCTTGTTCTTACGTGGGCTTACTGATGATGCTAGAAATAATCTAAATTTTTTAGGACAAGGGGATATTTCCCAGAAATATTTTGATCAAATATGTGACTTGTGCAGGAAATTCTCTAGGAACCAATATAGATTCGGTAAAGGAATTCATAATAGAAATAATAAAATTGAATCTACTGATGTTATGATCATTGTATTGCAGAATAAAATGGAAAATATCAAAATTGAAATAATGAATACTATTAGAAAACAAATAGACTCCTTGAAATTTCAGCAAAAACTTTTAGAAGAACAGGAGTCATTGTCTATTTTTTTTCCAAATGGTAGGAAAAATAATATTTTAAGGGATTTTCCTCTTGATATAAAAGCAACTAATAAATTTTCAATTTGTGCAGAGAACCATGCCATGGAAAAATGTCTCTCCATACATGGGCTGAAAGCTGTATTTGAAGGAGGACAACCTGAAGTCAAATCATTGCATGTTATGGGAGCACAAATAAACTGGCCTCAGGTAAGTGCAGGTATGGCTCCTGAATTTCCACAAAACTTCTTTGGTTATAACGCACATCCATATTCCTGTCCTAACACTAGTTACTCTCAACATTGGCAACATGGGAACTAGTACCATTACGGACAACCCTCCCAATCTTGGAAACAAGGATGGAAAGGGCCAAACCATTCACACCATTCCTATCCTGCACCTATGTAGTCATATCCACCTACATATGCACCTTACCCAATGCCACAACCATCATTACCTTAGATGAGTAAACCAATGCCATCATTTCCTTTACCCCCACCATTTCGACCTCCTCAGCTGCCTTCCTAACCCTTACCCAACCCCAATAACAAATTGTTACAAATGATCCATTCCATGAACCCGGTTTCCTCATCCATATATCAGTCCATGCTAGTTGGAATCAATGATCTCCAACTAAGATCGGGGAAGATAGTAGCTGCAGAAAAACAGAAACAACCTATGGTGATTATCGAAGAGAAAGGTGAGGAATAAACTCCTGAAAATTCTAAAAATAATGTCACCATTCAACCTATCCCTGTACCCTTAGAGCCTTTACCATCTTCTTCCAACCGGCCTCCCTATCCGGAGAGGCTAGTTGTGGAGAAGAATGACCCAATTCCTGAGTCTAGCCTGGCTTCTGAGCTTAGGACCCTTTTCATAAAGGTGCATCTGCTCAAAGCTATCAAAGAGATCCCCATTTGTACAAAAATAATTAGGGAAATCTGTATCAAGAAGCCAGGAAGAAGAAGACTGGAGCCTCAAAACATTCAATTTGTTGGGAGAGCAACAGAGTTAATGACGGGGTGTATGCACATGGAAAAATATACAGACCCTGAAATTTTTTTTGTCTCTGATAAGATAGGTGACGTCCTTGTCTCTAATGTACTTATAGGCCTGGGGGCATCCATTAATGTTATGACCAAGAAAACCATGGATCAAATTGGATTGGTCCATATTCCTCCTACTCCCACTATGCTTCAATTGGCAGACATATATAAAATCAAGCCGGAAGGGGTGTTGGATGAGGTGGTCGTTTCATTATATTCTTGGGAATACCTTGCAGACTTCATTGTGTGACAACCAAAGAATCCTGTGGGAGGAAATCCCTTGATCTTGGGATGACCATGGCTTGCTACGACCGATGCTTCTATTGGACGTCATTCTGGTGACATGTATATTTCCCATGGAGATTCTAGGAAGAAGGTCACCTTGTATCCACCTGCTAGATCTATTCAGGAGCTCCGAGACACTTTGTGGTTAGACTACAGTAGTGATGAGGAGACTCAGTATGTTTCCATGATACATCAGTATACTGAGTCCTCACAGGAGGGTGAGATTCAAGACTTCCTGAACAGTCTAAACATCATGCCCAATTTTGATTCACTGAGTCAAATTTTTAGTCTATATTTTCAGGAAAGTCACGACTCTCTACCTCCCTCACCACCATCTTTAGTAGCACCTATTTTTATTATTGAGCCTCATACTACTCTTGTTGAGATTAGTCTGGGCAAATATTTACATATCAGTTCAGACTTGGATTCATCCCAGTAAGAAAAGCTTGTGAATTTGTTGTGAAACCATCTTGATGCCTTTGCATGGGGTTACGAGGATATGAAATGGATCTCTCATAAAAATTATACTCACCATATCTATATTCAGGATGGATCCCGACCTGTCCGACAACCCCAAAGGCATATGAATCTAGCTGTAAGAGATGTTGTAAAAGAATAATTGAAAAAACTCTTGGATGTTGATTTTATCTATCCTATTTCTGACAACAAGTGGGTCTCTCCATTGGTATTAGTCCAGAAGAAATATGGGAGATGGTGTATTTTCATTGAGTATAGAGAATTTATCAAAGCCACTCTTAAGGATATATTCCCCCTTCTTTTTATCGATCAGGTACTCGATACCCTTGCTGGTAAGAAGTACTTTTCTTTTTAGATGCCTTTAGTGGTTATAACCAGATACAGATTGCACCCGAGGATCAGGACAAAGTCATTTTTGCATGTCCATGGGGCACATTTTCCTACCGAGTGCTTCCCTTTGAGCTATATAATGCCCTAGATACCTTTCAAAGGGTAGTCTTGGTCATTTTTGCTGACCTTGAGTGTGTCGAAATATATATATATGACTTTCTGTGTTTGGTGATTCATTTCAGGGAGCCCTAAAAATTCTAAAAAAAGTGCTTCTTTGTTGCCAAGAAGTTCATCTTGCCTTAAGCGAAAAAAAGTGTAGATTAATGTGTAAGGCAGGAGTGGTTCTTGGCCATCTTATTTTAGACAAAGGTATTGAGGTTGACCCTTCAAAAATAGAAATTATTTTGAGTCTTCCTATACCCAAAAATCAAAGGGAAGTGAGCGGTTTTATAGGACATGCGTGCGGCTACTATAGGAGATTCATTGAGAATTTCTCTAGGATAGCTACCCCCTTTCTTCAACTTTTGGCTAAGGATAGTGATTTTTCTTGGTCTACATATTGCCAACAATCCGTTGAGACATTGAAGGAAAAACTAGTTTAGGCACCAGTTTTGAGAGGACAAAACTGGTCCCTACCATTTCATATTTCCTTTGATGCCTCAAATACTACTATTGGTGTAGCTTTAGGACATCAAGAAGATAAAAAATCCTATGCCATTTACTTCATCAGTAAAAACTTGTCACCCACAGAACTGAATTACACAATTATTGAGAAAGAGTTTTTAGCTATAATATTTTCCATTAATAAATTCAGACACTACATTACAGGATATGAAGTCTTTGTACATACTGATAATTCCAAGATAAAATATTTAATGAATAAACCATTAACCAACGATAGAGTGACTAGGTGGTTATTATTGTTGCATGAATTTAATATTACTATTGTTCATAGACCAAGAAAATATAATGTGGTAGTAGATTTTCTTTCAAGATTAAATAATCATGGTGAAGCAATTCCTGTTGATGATGATTTTCCCGACGAACATCTCTTTGTTGTGTCAGTAGAATCCCTGTGGTTCGATGACATAGCTAACTATTTAGTCACCGGGAAAACACAACCTCACTTATCTACTCGTGAAAATTAGAGTATCATAAAGAAAAGTGTTGCATATTCTTTGGTTTAAGGCGACCTCTTTTACACAGGACCAGACCTTATTATCCGTAGATGTGTAAGAGAGGAAGAAGTGTTTGATATCTTAAAATCTGCTGATGACGAACCTTGCGGAGGCCACTTCGCTGATAAGAGGACTGCATACAAAGTTTTACGAGCTGGCTATTTTTGGCCCTCCTTCTTTAACGATTCCAAACAATATGTCAAGCGATGTGATAGCTGTCAGCGAGTTGGCCAACCTAATAAAACCAATGAAATGACTTTATGTCCTTAGTTAATGATTGAGCCTTTTGAAAAATGGGCCATTGATTTTGTAGGACCAATAAATCCAACATCATTAAATAAAAAGCATATTTTGGTTTGTACAAATTTCATTACAAAATGGGTAGAAGCTAAAGTTGCTTCTTTTGCTACTGAAAAATTTTTCGATTTTATTTTTACCGAAATATTTACTAGATTTTGTGTGTCTAGAGAGATTGTTTATGACAATGGTACGTATTTTATTTCTAATACGGTATAAGGTGTGATGGAGCAATAAAAAATTCGGCACATGAAATCTACACCGTATCACCTGCAAGAAAATGGTCAGGTGGAGTCCACAAATAAAGTAATTGAGTCCATACTCACAAAGACAATAAATATCCATAGAAAGGATTGGGCTAATAAATTACCGTAAGCCTTGTGGGCATATCGAACCACTTGGAGGAACATCACTGGACACATACCATATGAGTTGGTGTACGAGAAACAAGTCCTCTTGCCGATAGAGTTCCATATCAAGACTTTCAGAACTTCAGTCCAGTTGGGGCTAGATATCTCTAAAGCACAATAACAACGTCTCCTACAGTTGAATGAGTTAGATGAATTTCGAAGGGATGTTGTTCAACAAAAGATATCCGTTCAACAACAACGCAATAAGTGGCATGATAAGTCTATCGGGAAGAAGCAGTTCCAACCAAGTGATTGGGTAATCCTTTATGATTCTAGATATAAATATTTTAAAGGGAAATTCCATACACGTTGGATGGGACCTTATGAGGTAGTTAAAGTGTTTGAGAACGGAGCAGTATAAATCAAAACTACTGATGGATAGAATTTTGTGTTCTTGGTAAATGGGCATAAACTAAAGGTGTGTTTTCAACCCCTTACTAAAGGAGATTTTATGCAACAAGTCCAACAGCTATCTGAAAAGGAGATGGTGGGTGGCAACAATGACCTGTTGAAGATCTGATTTTTTCTTTTCCTTATATAATAAATGAAAAAAAAAGAGAAAAAATGAAAAAAATAAAAAAATATATAAAAAGGAAATTTTTTTCCTATAATTATGAAAATCAGTTGACTGACATGATTGCAGAAGGATCAACTTGAAAAATAGCATGGTGGCAGGAAGATCAAAATTTCAATAAAAAGGGAATGTTGCTTGATTTTTAGATATGCTGGCTGTCACCAAGATGAAGTGGGTTCAAGGAACCAAGCCCTTAGCCAAGTTTTGGATAACTAGCATGGAAATTTTTATCCAAGTAACGCATAATTCCCGCTGCATTTACTTTTCCGACACCAGTGCAGGAATATTTTGAAGGTAAAAATTTGCATTTATTCTATTTCCCATTTTTTAAATTCCCTTTTTCTTTTCTTAATCCCATAATGAATTACCCTCCTTTTTCTTCTAAGAAAACTACCCTTACCCGATTTCGTAAAATCCCTCTTTCTCCCTTGAATTTTTTCCCACATCCCATTTCTTTTGTCCCCGACGGTGGTACTATTCTTGGAATCCCTACCATAATGTTCCTTCCCATTCTGAAAATTACCCCCTTCCCACTTCTTCATTCCCTGATAAATTGATTTCAAGATCTGATGCAGTCAAATCAGAAGGCATGTTCATGAAACACCAAAGGATGGTGAATAAAACTTCTCTTGTATACTCAAGAAATTTTTTTAGTCCATCCAAAGAACTATGTTCTATCATAATTTTATTATTCTGATGAAGTCCCTGGTGCAGAAAGGTGCAGTGAAATCATGTTCAGTGCAAGCATGTTGCAGTACAAGCACGATGAGTGCTAGCATTACTAGTACAAGCACGCGCCTGAGTGTGAAAGCACAATGTTAAAATATTTAACACAATATAGGAGCGCTTGAGGAAAAATGCTTATGGATCTTATATATATATATATATATATATATATATGAATGAATACTGCACTAATAGATCATAACATTACATTATTTAAATTTTGGTTAACGCTCTGCTTTATCATATTATTGACTTTGGGATAAATTATTTAAGTGCAAGGTATTTTTGGTTCTGAAGTCTAATCTCTTTAATAAGTACCGAAGTACATCTTAAATGAATTATGAGGAAAACGTGGGATAGTACAAATATACTGAAACCACATACTTACCTTCTTTGAAAAGATCCTCCATCACTTTTTCATCATAACCTTACCTCATAACCCGATCATTCATGACTGTTACACCGCCGCCGTAAAAACATCTACTTCCTCCAATTATTATTTCCTACCTGTAGTAGACTGATACGTGTATGCATCTGATCTGAGGAGTCGTTTTAATGATTGAATGTGATTGGATGGATGGGACCAATAAGGCAGTGGAAGGATGAACCTATGACATAAAATTCTTAGCAACCTTTGATATTTCTCACTGTGAAATCCTTCTACGGCTGTAACAAAGAATTAAGGCATATTCAAATGAATATGGCATCCGTGAGAAATGAACTGTCATATTTGAGGGAGATAGAGCAGACTGTGTAATATCGAAACATTCTTGCACTTTTGCAAGAATCAGGATTTCTCTCATTCTTGTAGAAATTTTATGGGTTCGATATGGCCGTGGCTCTGGAGTTTTCAAAGATATTTGAAGGAAGTCGAGCTAAATTCGGATCACTTGAATTTGAAGTCATGAAAGAATCTATAGCATGAAGTACATGCTTGTCAACAACAGGGGAAAAATGGCTCAAGAAGGAGAGGATTGAAAAGAAAATATGGTGTTGGTTCATGGTTGACTGAAAGCTCAATGTTGACTGGAAGAAAGGGCTGCCGCGCAGCGCCATGCTGGGAAAATGGCGAAACATCTTCATATTACAGAAGTTCCTGACCTTTGAAGGATGCTATTCTTTAACGTTTGTGTACCACATTTGGTTATTGTTGCACTTCAAATCAGGGAAACGAATCAATTTTCCCTATTACCTACTTCGAAGTTTAGAGAAGATGGCAAAAGGCGTGCAAAAAGGGGATGCAAGCTAGGTTTCATATAAGCTATGCCATCATGGGCTCATTGCAATACTGGTCAAGAAAGAGCTGGAGGAAAAGGAAGTGACCTGGGAAGCATTCCTGAAATAATTTTGGGCGAGAAGTGCAGGGTGTTAGAGTCGGTCTGTTCATCCCTCCGTCAGAGATAAAAATCTCTTTGTTGCATTTCATTTTTTAGGCATCTCATTCACTTCAGTCATTTGCATTCCATTAGGAGCATCAGTCTTCTGACGGAAGGGTTTTGTAACTCATACCCCTCATGCCTTGTACCTGCTCGCTTAGGTCTGTTTATCGAAGTTCATAAAAAATCAATTTTAAGGTCATTTACAGTCCTGTTTGATCTCTTGGTCAGCAAAGAGTCTTTTTAGGGTTTTTTAGTCATTAGGTCTAGGGTTTAGTCTTAAAAATGTTTAATAATTCTAGCAGGCCAGAGGGAGGATCAAAATAAGTTTTCATCTCAAGAAATTTCATCATTATAATGATTGATCATGACTTTTCTTCAAAACTCTGTTTTGAAGAAAATCGTCATTTCATTTTTTGTAATAAATGCCATGTACATTTTTCAAGTTTTTAGTTGTCAAAATCTTCAGGCGCGGCCCTGGTCGCCTTTGCCAAGTTCAGTACGGTCATCCTTGCAAAAAATAGACAAGAGTGCCGTCATTTCAGTCAAAAAATCAAAAGGAAACAAGCAAAACAGAGTTCTTTTGTAAAAATGCCAAAGTTTTCAAACAATGGTTTTTTCAAATTGAAAATCAAAGTCAGTGGGCATATAAGATGTTTTCATGGTTGCTACAATCCATTTATAAGCCAAGAGACAAGAGTGAATTTGAGTCAAACCGTGGAGGAACAAAACAAGTCTTTGGAAGGAAGTTGTGGTTGAGTTTGCCTGCGCGGCGCATAGAGTGTCTGTCGCGGTGCACTGGGCAGGTGCGGCGCATAGAGCCGTTCTGTACAGTGTAAAATTACTCTGGCACGGCGCACACATAGGTCGTGGCGCGTTGGGTCAGGCGCGCGGCGTGTAGGATAGACAATGAAATTTTTTTACCATTGTTTCCAGAAACTCAAATTAACTCGGTTCTTTGTCTAAGTAAGTTCATGTGAACTCACATTTTCTATTTACAAGTGTTTTGAAGATGGATTATGAGAGTTTGATACTCAAAAACAAAATCCTATCATCTTGTTGAAATGCCTCCTTTAGGGTTTTGAAACTGAAATTTTAAAATTAATTTTGGTACCAATATTTTCCATTTCTCACCTTGTTGGTTCCTTCTTCTCACTGTTATCCCACCAATACAAGCCCATCCCCTATCCCCTTACATTCCCAAAGTCACTTCATTCCCTTTCATTCATATTTCCCAATCTCACTTACGAAATTTCCCCAAATCCCAAAAATTCAAGTGACTGTCCCATTGCCTCCACATTTGTCAAATCACAAGTTTTTTAAAAAGGCATTTCACTTGACAAAACTTCATCATTCCCACTGTCCTATTTTTCCTCACAATCCCTCCCATATCACCATTTATTTGACAATCGAATCGAAAACACCAAACTCTTCGTATTCACCTCAGGCAACATAGATGAAGAAGGCATCGAGGAGGCGTGAAAAGGGAATAATTTTGGCCGAAGCCTCGTTGGCTGAGCATGATACTTGATGAGGGAAATTCACTCCAAATTTCAGCAAATTTGGAGAAAATTTTGTCATTTTTGAGTTTTTGGTCACAAAACAGATTTTCCTGCCCAACGCGTAGCGCCACCTTGCGCGCGCTTACGTTTGAGAGATCTTCTGGTGGAAAACTTGAAATTTTTGGATTTTTTATGAAAATTTATGCATGCTCAGGAATTTCCTAAGAATTTCATCAAGTTCTGGGTGGCCTAAAGGGTCAAAAACACCTTGAAAATGGCCTTTCTGCCACCTTTTTCACACACAGGAACCAGTCTTGGGAGATTGAACTTTTGGAGTGGCAAATGGACACCAAATCCATACATTTCACTTGGATTAGAAATTAGACAGGCAGGGCTTTCCAACGAGCTATCATGAGCTCAATTTGGACTTCAGGAAGGGCCTCAAAATCAGCTCCAAACTTGTACTACACATATAGATTTTGGGCGCGACGCATAGAGAATTTTGGCCTATTTTTCACTCTTCAGCTCAGAATTTCGCCCAGTTTTGACTAGTTTTACTTTCTGATGTAACTATTGATCTATCTTGATGTAATTTCATGTTCATGATGTAATTTGGGCATATTTTTACTTGTTCTAGAAGATTCATTCACTAAAGGGTGAAATGTGAGTGAATGGATCAGTTTACTAGCATATAGAGGCAAGTTGTTTGATTGCCTAGATTTCAGTTCCTAGTTTAGAATTGGTTGAAACAGCCCCTAGAAGGATGAGCTCGAACCCTAGAGGCATGGGAATGGGTTAGGCATGTCTATATGATGTATTTTCTCAGTCATTTTCAGGGTTGGACTCTTGGGAATAGTTTGGCACCTCATTGTATATTCGTTTCAGCATTTTTGGCAAAGGAAAGACCAGGGTTTTGCAGCACTTGTTGGGATCCTTGTGGCTTTGAGTTTTGATGATGTTTTTGTCCATGTAATAGTAAGTTTCATTAATGTTTTATGTATTCCATTTCCCTTCTCTTTTCTTCTGAAATTAAAAAAAATGAGTAACTAAGGTAGAATTCATTAGTTTGCTGGTGCTCTGCCTTAAAATTTTGTTTAGTTTTATATGTTTTCCTCTGTTTGAAGAGGATCCTTGCAACCTCTTTCCCTCTTCAGCTCCTCAGCAGTCTTTTCTATCCATTCATTGAATCTAAGACATCAAAGCCATTGCCTTCCCTGCCCCAACTTGAACTCTGCAAGAATTTGGCCTCATTCCCAAGCCCAAAATTGTCTTTGCCTTTTTTCCAACAAAACCCCAAAAAATCAAAACAAACCCTCCTATTTAAATACCTAGCCTAAGATTAGCATTCATTTCAGTCATCTCAAACCCTATTGATTACTTTTCGCTGATATTGACCCGGAGAGAGCCCTCTCTTGTTCTGGTAGGGCTAGCTACCAGACTAAGTGTGGTTTGATGTTACCCTAAACTTTGCCTTCCTTTAGCCAGAGGTAGATTTAGGCAATAACATAGTGGCGACCATACTGGGGAGAAAATGGTTTGCTTGTTGGTGTTATTTGTTTTATAAGCTACAGACAGAGCCTGAAGTTATGCCAAGTAGCCTTCGAAACGCTCTTTCTTTGCATTAGCGAAAGTAGATAAACGATGCTTCAGTTGATCTCCGGTCTAGCTTGTGAACGTGACACTTGAATTGTGGATTGTCTTGCCCCAGTACATGTATCAAGTTCAGATCTGATTGTTGATGGTGGACAACGATCAGACATAAGAAGGCTGAAATCATTCACCTGGTGACTCCAACTCAATGTCGAGACTCCACTGGATGACTGACTCTTTCTCTGCGAAAATGGAAGGATATTCCACAAAGTTCAGGTATCCAAAGTGGAATGGTATTCAGGATCTAGTCTGATTTCTTGAAAATTACTTCTTTGCTGTTCTTGAAGCTATCCTGAAAGTTTTTCAGAATTTTTTGTATGATAAAGGTGATCAAAATCTTCACTCGACCTATTCAAAAAGTGTAAATACTGAGTTTCCCTTTGATCCTAGTCTCCTTACTTTTCCCACATCTTATGTTGACTCTCTTCAGAGTGATGAGCTTAAAGAAAACCAAACTGATCCCGTAGCTCTTGTATATACTCCTATACCTTATATAGTCCCAGATAGGTATAAACCTCTTGTTTTACCTTATGTTCTTCATGCTTTCCCTCAAAATTATGACCTATATCTACCAAGATTTGACGATGAATGTAACAATGTCAACGCTGAGAAACATGTGCAGAGTGTTGAGACTTTCCTAGACCTTTTTGAAGTTGATGAAGAGGATGTTAGTATTAGGCTTTTTTCTCTTTCTTTGCAAGCCAAAGTCAAGAGTTGGTTTAAAGCCCTGCCTGATGCGAGCATCTCAGATTTCCAGCAGTTCGTCAAAGTTTTCCTCGACAGGTGGGTGATCAGACAGAACCTTTTCTTGATTATAGAAGAGTATAACCAGCTAAAAAGACTGCGAGGGGAGACAGTACAACAATTTTCTGCCAGATTTAACCAAGTATATTTTTCGATGCCAGCTGATCCGGGTGCCTTTGATCCGGAAATGGAGTTTCAGAAAATTGTCATTTCGTCTTTTGTAATAAATTCCATGTACATTTTTCAAGTTTTCAGTTGTCAAAATCTTCAGGCGCGGCCCTGGTCGCCTTTTCCAAGTTCAGTACAGTCATCCCTGCAAAAAATAGACAAGAGTGTCGTCATTTCAGTCAAAAAATCAAAAGGAAACAAGAAAAACGGAGTTCTTTTGTAAAAATGCCAAAGTTTTCAAACAGTGGTTTTTTCAAATTGAAAATCAAAGTCAGTGGGCATATAAGATGTTTTCATGGTTGCTACAGTCCATTTATAAGCCAAGATACAAGAGTGAAGCTGAGTCAAACCGTGGAGGAACAAAACAAGTCTTTGGAAGGAAGTTGTGGTTGAGTTTGCCTGCGCGGCGCATAGAGTGTCCATCGCGGCGCACTGGGTAGGCGCGGCGCATAGAGCCGCTCTGCACAGTGTAAAATTACTCTGGCATGGCGCACACAGAGGTCGCAACACGTTGGGTCAGGCGCACGGCGCGTAGGACAAACAGTGAAATTTTTTTACCAATGTTTCCACAAACTCAAATTAACTCGGTTCTTTGTCTAAGTAAGTTCATGTGAACTCACATTTTCTATTTAAAAGTGTTTTGAAGATGGATTATGAGATTTTGAGACTCAAAAACAAAATCCTATCATCTTGTTGAAATGACTCCTTTAGGGTTTTGAAACTGAAATTTTAAAATTAATTTTGGTGCCAATCTTTTCCATTTCTCACCTTGTTGGTTCCTTCTTCTCACTGTTATCCCACCAATACAAGCCCATCCCCTATCCCCTTACATTCCCAAATTCAATTCATTCCCTTTCATTCATATTTCCCAATCTCACTTACGAAATTTCCCCAAATCCCAAAAATTCAAGTGACTGTCCCATTGCCTCCACATTTGTCAAATGACAAGTTTTTTAAAAAGGCATTTCACTTGACAAAACTTCATCATTCCCACTGTCCTATTTTTCCTCACAATCCCTCCCATATCACCATTTATTTTGCAATCGAATCGAAAACACCAAACTCTTCATATTCACCTCAGGCGACATAGATGAAGAAGGCATCGAGGAGGCGTGAAAAGGGCATGATTTTGGCCAAAGCCTCGTTGGCTGAGCATGATACTTGATGAGGGACCTTCACTCCAAATTTCAGAAAATTTGGAGAAAATTTTGTCATTTTTGAGTTTTTGGTCACAAAACAGAATTTCCTGCCCAACGCGTAGCGCCACCTTGCGCGCGCTTACGTTTGAGAGATCTTCTGGAGGAAAACTTGACATTTTTGGATTTTTTATGAAAATTTATGCGTGCTCAGGAATGGCCTAATAATTTCATCAAGTTCTGGGTGGCCTAAAGGGTCAAAAACACCTTGAAAATGGCCTTTCTGCCACCTTTTACACACACAGGAACTAGTCTTGGGAGATTGAACTTTTGGAGAGGCAAATGGACACCAAATCTAGAAATTTCACTTGGGTTGGAAAGTAGTCAGGTAGGGCTTTCCAACGAGCTATCATGAGATCAATTTGGACTTCAGGAAGGGCCTCAAAATCAGCTCCAAACATGTGCTATGCATATAGATTTTGGGCGCGGCGCATAGAGAATTTTGGCCTATTTTTCACTCTTCAGCTCAGAATTTCGCCCAGTTTTGACTAGTTTTACTTTCTGATGTAACTATTGATCTATCTTGATGTAATTTAATGTTCATGATTTAATTTGGGAATATTTTTACTTGTTCTAGAAGATTCATTCACTAAAGTGTGAAATGTGAGTGAATGGATCAGTTTCCTAGCATATAGAGGCAAGTTGTTTGATTGCCTAGATTTCAGCTCCTAGTTTAGAATTGGTTGAAACAGCCCCTAGAAGGATGAGCTCGACCCATAGAGGCATGGAAATGGGTTAGGCATGTCTATATGATGTATTTTCTCAGTCATTTTCAGGGTTGGACTCTTGGGAATAGTTTGGCACCTCATTGTATATTCATTTCAGCATTTTTGGCAAAGGAAAGACTAGGGTTTTTGCAGCACTTGTTGGGATCCTTGTGGCTCTAAGTTTTGATGATATTTTTCTCCATGTAATAGTAAGTTTCATTAATGTTTTATGTATGCCATTTCCCTTCTCTTTTCTTCTGAAATTAAACAAATGAGTAACTAAGGTAGAATTCATTAGTTTGCTGGTGCTCTACCTTAAAATTTTGTTTAGTTTTATATGTTTTCCTCCGTTTGAAGAGGATCCTTGCAACCTCTTGCCCTCTTCAGCTCCTCAGCAGTCTTTTATATCCATTCATTGAATCTAAGACATCAAATCCATTTCCTTCCCTGCCCCAACTTGAACTCTGCAAGAATTTGGCCTCATTCCCAAGCCCAAAATTTTCTTTCCCTTTTTTCCAAAAAAACCCCAAAAAATCAAAACAAACCCTCCTATTTAAATACCTAGCCTAATATTAGCATTCATTTCAGTCATCTCAAGCCCTATTGATTACTTTTCGCTGAGATTGACCCGGAGAGAGCCCTCTCCTGTTCTGGTAGGGCTAGCTACCAGACTGAGCGTGGTTTGATGTTACCTTGAACTTTTCCTTCCTTCACCCTGAGGTAGATTTAGGCAATAACACAGGGAAGTTAGCTGGCACGAGTGTAAGCAAGAAAAGGAAGGCAGAGACTTCGTCCCCTGCCAATAAAAAGAGTAAAAGTAAGTGGGTGAAAGCAGAGGGAAATTCTATCAAAGAAATTCCACCCTCAGCAAAGAGAAAAGTGATCAGGACCCCGACCAAGAAAAGGATTGTCTCTCCGGGGACAAGTCAACATCGGTCGAGCTCCCCAATTATATTGAAGAATCACCCCAAGTTTCACCTGGAGATCATAACCTTTTAGTTCTTGCGGATGCAGTAGCCCACACCGTGGTGAATGAAGAAAATGTGGAGAAGGAAGATGTCATATCTTTTTCAGCCTTCATTCACAAATTAAGGAAACAAAATATGACACTGAGTGCAAGAGAAAACCTGGAAGAGGGCCAAGAAGATGACGAGGTGCAGTACATAGAGACGCTGAACAATTTTGATGAACAGGGTACTGAAGGCCCTGATGGTTTGAATGAACAGGGTACTGAAGCCCCTAATGAGTTGGATGAACAAGGCATTGAAGTCCCTGATGAGTTAGGTGCACTGGGTATTGAAGCCCTTGGTGCAGAGGACATGGATGGTACTAAAATCCTTGGTGACATGGAAGCTCCTGGCACAGAAACCCTTGGCAATATCATGATGCAAACACAAGATGACTAGGACAACTTCGATCTTGGCAATGATGGTACATGAGTTGAATCCATTGCAGAAAAGGTGCTTGCACCAGATGATTTGGACGTGAAGACCTCTACCCTCTACCTCAATAGCCGGATAATGGTCCTGGAACAACAAATTCATGACTTGGAGGCTTTGAACTGGGTCATGAAGGAGAAAAATTGGCAAAAGCAATGTCAGGTAGAGTTGGTCGCAGAGGTCAAGGAACAGAAACGACAAGTGAAAATATGGAAGTTTTGGGCTTCTAAATGCTACAAGAGCCTCAAGAAGGTGACCAAAAAACTAAAGAAAGCCTAAGGTAAAAGGCAAAGGTAGTGAAAGCAGGAATCAGTATCG